>JAVJIF010003728.1:0-217464 GCA_038442645.1 Agave tequilana
GAGAGTCTGCTCTCTGTATCGGGGCGGTCGACCGGTTTGCCTAACGGTCATATTTTTGACCGTTGGCGGTCGCCGGGCCGGTCGAACCGCCAGCCTGTCAGGCTGCCAGATCAGCCTAACGGCTAGTTTCAGGATTTGGCCTATATAAACCCCATTTGATTGGGATTTTGGAAAAGGTTTTTAACAAGAAAATTTACAGTTTCTCCATAGTTTAAAAACAGTTTTCAAAAGTGTTTAGAGCTTCAAAAGATCAATCTTATTTGTTTTAAGTGTTTTGTTTATTTCAAAGAAATTAGGGTTTTGGGAAATAATTTTTGATCTAAACTTCTATATCTATTTTGGTGTTTTCCCAAGAGAATTTCTTTGATCAAACACTTGTTTTTTTCCACACTTGAGCTATCATACTATCCTATTCTCTTAGGATTTTTGTTTTGTGGAAAAAAATTGTTTGAGGTTGTTTAAGCCTCCAAAGTTGTAAACCCTCCTTTATTTGTGTATCCCTCTTTGGTAGAGGTTGATCGGAGTGGTGTTTGGATCCCTCTTCGGTAGAGGTGATTGTGATTGTATTGGCTACGGGCCTTATCCCTCTTCGGTAGAGGTGGATTGTGGTTGTATTGCCTCGGTGGCATTGTAAGGTTGAGAGAGTTCCATACTCCTTTAGTGGATTGGAAATCCTTCTCGTGAAGGCGGGGACGTAGAGCTAGGGGCTCGAACCTCGAAACATATCTTTGTGTTTGCATTTGATCCACTTGTCTCTAAACTCTCTCTTATTTGTGCAAAGCATCATTCATTCATTCATATCATATTTGCTTGTGTTTGAGCATGATTCATATTGTCATATCTTTTATATGCTTGGATTGTTTGTGTGTGCCTCACTTGTACTTAACCACAAGAGCTTCATATAGCACCTCAACCCATATCTAGGGGAATCAAGAGGAGTTAGTCCAGAGCCATTCATGAGGAATTCGGCTACACTTATGTGTTGTACTAAGTGTGTTGCAAATTGTTTTAAGCTTCCGCATTTAGCGCATTTAGTTTATAGATTAGCCATTTCACCTATCCACCCCCCCTCTAGGTGATTTCAATAACATCACGACTTTCGTACTCTGATTCTTACCTGTACTGATGCTTAATGCATGTACGAAAGGCATTTATGCCCTATGTATATACGTTGCAGTAGTGTCTCACATGTCCAAAACAAGTTTGTTTTATGGAGTAATTGAGAAAATATGACGATTTCGAGGGGTAAATTTAAGACATGTGATTTAGGGGTAAATGTAGAAATATGAAAGATTTGAGGGGTGTATATGAGAAACCCAAAAATAAAAGAAAAGAAAAGATAAGAGACAAGAGAGATCGGATGATCATCTCTCTGGCTCACTCTCTCTCTCTCATCTCCCCCTCTGACTCTCGCTCTCTCTTATCTCCCTCTCTCCTCTCCCTGGCTCTCTCTCCCACCGATCATCTTTGTGTCCCTATCCCCCTCCCTCCGCTGCTCTGAGAAAGTGGAGGTAGGGAGGGAGGGAGGGAGAGATAATAAGAGAGATCGGGCGGAGGGCGAGCGGGCAACGAGCCTAAGATCCAGATAAGTTTTTTTTCTTTATTATAAATTGATTCGGTCGACTTGACCCTGACTCGGAATCAACTCGGCCGAGTCACTTAGAGTTAGATCGTGACTCGACCGATTTGATAGAGTTGACCCGAATCAGGACCGAGTCATTTGATCTAAGCTGAATTCTTCGAATCGGGTCTCAGACTCGTCTCGGTACCTGCCGATTCGGATACGACTCGGCTGAATCTTCGAGAATCCTGCTTGTAGGTCCAAGTGAGATTCAGGCCCCCTAGGGCTATTATTAAACCCATTCCCAGATCAGTTGCGCCTATGATCTCTCCCCTCACCGGACCTCTCCCCACTAAGTGGCTCAGCGGTACGGCATCTTCGAATTAGTGTGTCAACAAAGCGGCAAGTTAGTTGTGACCTCACTATTTCTTCTCAAAAAGGAAAAAAGAAGTTGGCAACAGCAAAGGCAAGACAGTTACGACAATACTGACAACAAGCCATACTGATTTTCTTTCCTTTTTCTTTTTTTTTCCTTTTTTCATTGTTTTTTATTTTAAAGACTCTTCATGTCTACTATCTTGAGAATTGAGAACTATTGCATGAAAGAATTGGGAAATGGGAATTAAGAATTTGGAGTAATTTTGGGGCTAACCGCAGTTGTTCCTACTGCAAGAGTTGCGACACTATTGTAGTGTTGTAGCAGTGTTGCAGCTGCTGTTACAGCTACTGCTGCAATTGCATCTAGTTATACCCTTGATTTTATCTGGGTTCTCTACAACATCTCCTGCACTAGACTTCCTCTTATGGCCTCTTGGATAGGATTTGGCAGGAGGGAGAAGAGGAAGACCCATCTAAGAATAAGATGATGACTCCATTAGCTAAGGGAAAATGTGGGGTTATTTCAGCTTGGATATTTTCCTACAACGAAAAGTTGAATAATGTGCTGGATATATTATATCAAATAATTCACTAGATATAGAATGTAATGCAGTCTTGTCCAAAAAATTTCAGGTCTCATTTATGGTTTATGTGAAATTATTGCAAGAATCATCTTTACTTGCCTAAGTCATCATCATTGCCCTCTAATTCAGTCATGGAAGGTTGAACCAGTAACAAAAATGAGAACAGCACTCTCTGAGAGCACGTACACTCCAATGGCATAGTGGAGGGAGTATGGAAAGAATGTGAAGGCTGGAAACTTCAACAGAGTGCAATACAAAGATACCTTCAAATTATAATAAGAGGAGTCAATTAGATGATGCAACACACTGCTAATATTTCTGATGGTTTAAGGGGTTAACTCAAATGCCAGTGATGAATATTGAAGATACGGTCATTTGCAAACAGACTTTGGAGGCAGAATTAAGACATCACTATCATCATAGTTGTCATCATTCTTTTCTTCTTCCTTCACTTCTCTGTCGTTTATGCACATTATGCATGTATACTGTTTAACTGTCTCTTTTATCTTTTTTTATCTATGCAAATACACCCTTCTAAATGACAGTATGCCATTTATCGACCAATCAATGTTCATTTCGAGTTGACTAGAACAGTACTAAAGTTGGCGCTGATCTATACAGACTATACTGTTTATAAATGCTATGAAAAGGGCTTTTAGCAAATATGCACGCTAGATATAGATTTAGCATTCAAAATTTTCTCTCCTACAAATCTGTAAAAATAAAAAATACAGCTTTATATCATTTATAATTTTTGGTAACCTGCATTCTGTCCATGCATTTAAACTAGTATGGTAGTATACTCATAAAGAAATTCATCAATAAAATTGCATGGAAGAATATTTGACAACGCCATACCGGGGTTGTTGCCTTCAAAACATAGTCCTGCATTGTGTGATTAGAGAAGGCCTGCACACCCTCTACTACAGCAGCTCTTTTCTTGGACCGGCTTACATCAACATTGGTTGTGCAAGGCTCACATCAGTTGGCCATTGGTTCTGCAAGGCTCACATCAGTTGGCTGACAACAGTGCTCAGCAAGCTGAAACAAGCTCTATAGCTTGAGCATGACCATGTTCTAGAAAGGATTTTTAGGAGTAACAGAGCAAGAACTGCAAGCACCCTACCCTATCAAGTACATGGTCCAGGATCAAGAAAATCCACCAGTAATAGTGATTTGTAAGGGGGTTTAGAAGATGTTGTCCCTTGATCTTCATATATTTAGCAACTATTCCTCTTTCTACATATTCTTGAGAAATTCCAAGATTTCCTCGGTAGCACTGCTCTATGCTTCTGTACACTTGATGCAGAAAGATGAATAGTTGCTAGATATATGAAGATCAAGGAAACAACATCCTTTAAACCCCTTACAAATCACTATTACTGGTTGATCTTGAGATATTCCAAGATTTCCTCGGTAGCACTGCTCTATGCTTCTGTACACTTGACTCCCTGCTTTTGAACACAAACAATGCATGTAAAGAAACCGCCGCCATATTTTCCATTAAAGTGAAGCAATTGAATTGTACCACCCGTGCAGCTACATGAATTTCAAAGTACAATTCATAACTATGCTGCAGATCACAAACACCACTCTCTTGGCAATCACATTTGCCAAGTTAAGGCAATGTCCACAAGAGCTTTTATGGCTCCCTATTGTTATAATGTCACCCCAATTAAGAACTTAAATAAGGGGGATTACTGGCTCGTGCCATATTCGGACCCTTGTATAATTGTTCTTCCAAAAGAAATTGGCATATAAGTCATGCAGGCAACTGCTCCTCTGCTTAAATTGAATCCACTGAAGCAATAACATTTTCAATAGCCTCTTCTGAGGTGAGGCTGCAACGAGTTAATTTGGGGACTTTCCAAAATATTAACAAGAACATGCAAGGCAATATCCAGTCCACAAGGGCCAATTTCTGCTATACATAATGAGAAATGGGATTCCAGAGCTGTGGCAATAGATGGACCCTGGGCAATGTTGGCATTGTTGGTTCATGTTCGAAGCAATTCTGCAAGTAAATCAGGAACTTCAAGGTCAATGTGTAGTCGACCGGTGCTCATAGCTTATAGAACGCATGAATCATTGAATAGGAGCAAAATCAGACTAGCAGAGTACCAGAGGCTCAACATAGCATGGTAAGACCGTGACTGATCCTTGTATTTTTCTAGAGAGGACAAAGCACAAATTTGCATCATTCCCTTTGAGCTTCCATGGCAGATGGAAGAACGAATTCGACAAAGAACATCAACTGCATCACTCTACGGCAAAGGCTTCTGATAATTTTCACCTAGTAACATTATAACAAGACGGCATTAACTGTTTCACACACTTTCCAAGCTAGTGTTAAGAATACCATTAGAGTTTGAACAGCCTGCCTGAATCTCTACTCCTTAAATTATCAGAAGAAAACAATGTTAACCAATGTGTTTAACTTCACATACTAATACCAATGTGTTTAACTGCACATACCAGAATTTCTTTCTCCTAGTCTAAAGGACTGTACAAGGGGATTAACAGCACCCAGTGCAGATTCACAGAGCCTTGTCCGCCAGTGCTGAATAGAATGCCCAATGAGTTTGTGGCACCCTTTTGCTGTTGCTTCCCGCAGTCAAAGTGAAATATACTCAGTGAATGCACACACTATACCATTACCATCATGTTCAAGCGAAATCAACTGCAAGCTGAGTCAGGAGGCCCAGCAAGAAAAGGTAAGCTTTGTCCATCTGACCGACACGCAAGAAAGCACACTCGTCTAATTCCACAAGGTTAGATATCAGCTTCAGCACAGCCAAGCAAAGCCCATCACAGCTCACATAAGTTGGCAACAGTCAAAAAGAGTCCCCCCGTTACCATTGAATTCAGATCGGCAGCAAAATATCTGTAGTAACTCCTGTGATCTCCATGAACTTGCAAGAATTAGGATGAAGTGAAATCTCCAATCAAATCATCATATGTTTTTAAAATGAATCAACAGCAGTAAGATAAACCATTGCATGTCTACGAAGTTCAGAATAGATTCACCCTGCAAATTTTTAGGTTAAAGCTTAATTATAGGAAGCCCAAGGTAACATCTAAGAAGCAGAGAGATATGGATACCAACTATCATGGAAATGAAGTTAGAGTTGACATACCGTGTAAAACGTTAGAGAATGTGTAGGAAACCTACACTACACTGCATTTGAACAACGAATTGCAGCTTCTGCTATCAGGAAAATAGATGTGAATGAGGAAGAGTTTACTACCTGAGCAACTATCAATGAATTCTGAGAAATCTTGTGTGTGAGGAATTTCAACTGCTCCAACGACCACCATGATAAAGTTTACTTCTATTATCAAGACAAAAAAACACAAGAAGCAGACTTGTACTAGCTATAACGGCCCTGCTACATAAAACTTCACCATCATCATGTTTCTGTTTAGGATGTCTGCAAATACTTGTGTCGATATTTCTTTCAGCAAGTAAAAAAATGGACTCAAATGTTTCGGCAAGCTAACTTAGAGCACAAATTAGATCAGAACTCGATCAAAGCTTCAACAAGTTCATGGTTCTGCTCTCTTTACCCAAAAATATCAAAGAAAACTCATCTTACAATTAATGAGATACAACCAAACTCCCCCAAATGATAGGACAATCCTTGGAGCATCTTGACAAATTTCGATGGTTGTATCGTGCAAAAGGACAGCCCATTGGCTAGACATGAAACCAAGGAAATTGTTGCATAGGATTCTCAGAAATGATTTCCCATGGGACTTAAATATCTCTCATGGTTCCTTTTGACTGTGATAGAGACACTGCATAAATAAGGTAGCAGCAGTGTAAGCGCTGGACACATTCAGAAGAGCAGCAAGTGAAAGAACTGTTTCAGCAAGATTCACATATCACACGGTGCTTGACCTGTAGTTTGGCACTGAAGCAGATATATGACTGCAGCATTGGCTAGCTTTCCATGAATACCTCCCTTTATTAATTCCAGTGTCTAGAAAAATCTCTTCAGGAGCTTCCATAACTGATGCATCATTACCTGGAAGAAAATTAGGCAGAACACGGAACTGAGATAGCAAGGTACATAATAATGGAGTTAATGTATTGCCAGCAACAGCAGTAACTTAAGTTTATCAAGACATCAAGAAGCCTTGATAAAATTTCTTCTCAGAATCTACATTGAGCAGCTTCGTCATTGACAATAGTTTCCAGAGCAACATGACTTTCTATTTAGGCCTTTGCTACAATAAAATAGTCCCGTGACAGCCAATGCTGAATTAGTTTGTGTCTCCTTCCTCTTGAAGAACTGGAAAATTTATCATTGTTTTCATTGGCATTGCCAGCAACAGCAGTAACTTAAGTTTAGCAAGACACCAAAAAGCCTTAATAAAATTTCTTCTCGGAATCTACATTGAGCAGCTTCATCATTGATAATAGTTTCTAAAGCAACATGACTTTCTGTTCAGGCCTTTGCTACAATAAAATAGTCCCATGATAGCCAATGATGAATTAGTTTCTGTCTCCTTCCTGTTGAAGAACTGGAAAATATCATTGTTTTCATTGGCATCATTACTTGACAACCTTCATGCAAAATATCATTTAAGGAACAACAGAAAGCAAACTTCAGAAAGAATCCAAAATATGAACTTTGACTTGGGTCATATGCCAGTTGATTAAGCAGAGAGTTGGCTGATGATCTCCGTATGGGCTGCATCTGACTTATGGATGGCACTGGTTAATGTGTTTCCTCATTCCTTTTCCATTTTCACTTCCCGTTATAACAAACCAAGCCGGAACAGCATCAGCACGCTCATCAGCACATAATCCTTTATATTCTCAATGGTTGCAGAGGTTCGCAAGGATCACCGCACTCGTCCTCAAATTTTGAAGATCCTGCTTCTAGAATCTGAAAGAGAGGCATATATGTCTCCAGCAGCAGTCATGGCCGATTTACTATCATGATGGCCCAGGACATCTTTAACTTAAAGCCTCTTGGACCAGTGCTCTGATGCCATTCATTTCAGATAGCCACTTCAACCCAGGCGAAAGCTGACAAACAGCGGCAATGTATATATCAAGAAAGCAAGGATGATTTAACATCAATGATAGCTCATGCTTCAATCACGTGCTCTTGAACAAGAAGTGGTGACTCACCAATATTTCCTCAGCAAACTAATTGTCTGATGGCCTAAATAGTAAAAATTGTCATAGGGCTGAAGTAAGGGAGAACCTGGTGGCTAGTAATCTGCAGTGGCTAAGAGAACCAAGGCCAAGATAAGCATCTTATAAGCCACCAGCAATTTTTGCTCAGTACACATGTTGCATTTTCCTGCCAAAGTTGGGCAGTGATTCAGCTTCCATAAGTTCTTTGATGGAACTATAGCATCATTGTCCAAACCAAAAACTCCATTAGTGACTACTCACACATCTGCCTCCCGTACACTATGCAGAAAGAGTGTCTGCAGTTTCCATATAATAGAAGCTTTGCAGCAGTCCTCAAGAATTTGGAGAATTGGTGGTAGTTTTCTGCAACTAATACCAGAGAACAAACAGATAAATATTTCATCATTATACATACAAGCAGATAGCACACATTTGCTCCGCTACTTGTTTGCTCAAGCGCAGGCACTTTTCATAGGTACATCAACTCCACAGACCTGTAGTTGCTGACCAAAAACCCCTCTCTGCTGGTTGGTAATTCTTGAGCTGCACGAAAACTCGTGTAATAGCTTATTGCACCAGAAAACTTGATAATGTCCCAAATGAAGCCTCAAGACAATTTCCTGGGAGCAACTCAAAGCTGGTCAAATAAAAAAGGCAATGCTATTCACCACTACTTACCATTGCATGTCCTATAAGTAATAAGCTAATTCAGACACCGTGAAAACAATAGTTAAGACAACTTTATAGAACATATCATAGACACTGATAGTTTATTTTGAAAAAAAAGAAGTTAGATTTAAAGCCATATGATCCTCCCAATAAGCTTTGGTGGTTCAATGCACATAGAGAAACAGTCACCTGAAGACCATGGTTTCGCTGTTGCATGGAAAGAGTCATAAGTCATCTTTTTTGTTGCAGTGTCAATAATGGAAGGAGTTACATATGAACATGGATCTCTCAATCCAACTAATAAGCTTCTTGCTTGGTTTCTCAGAACCCTTGTAGCATCTCAATCTAGTCTGGCTCCAAAGGCACAACCTTTTCCAAGTCCAGTCCATATCAGAATCTATTTACTACACTTGGTGTATTGTCATACTCTCTGAGGAAGTGGATATCGGACTGGACTGAAGCAACCGGATCCTCTCGACAAACTTTGTGATGCAGACATCGAGCCACAACCCTGAAGCGTATATCGTTCGAGAAGATGCATCACCTCGATGTGATCAAGTCGCTCAATAGTCATGTATTTTTCTCTTATTGTATTTTTTTTTTTTTCTTTATTATTTTAGTACCACATAGGATGTAATTTGGAAATCAAGTTTTATAAAGCCCATAAAAGGCCCTCATATACTAGTTATTTTAATGAATGAATATTATAAAAATTCTTCAAATTTGTGTGAGAGATGAATTCCTCCCCAAATTCTTTTAGGAGTGTAAAACCCAAGCTAGCCATAATTAAGCGTGTGAAACCCTAGTTAGTTGTCAATAACCCTTCTTCCTCTTCAATTCCTCTCCAATACTGTAGAAAAATTAAGAAAAATTCCGAAAATACCAAAAAAAAATAGAAATAGCATGGTTCATCTTTTTCCCTACCCTGCGACACGCGTCAGCCGCCTCCTCCCCTCACCCACAAGCCCCTCCATTGTCTGTGCCCGTGATGTGAGATCAAAAGCTAAATATTTCGATTGGGGATATGAACACGGATCGCAATCCGATTCTAGGCTTCACCACTTGTTGGTTCAATCATTTAAGATCAAACCAATATCAAAACAAAATCTTTTTTTTAACCAAATTTTCATTATCTTATTCAATGAGTTAGGTCCCTACAAATAGGCTTCACTTAACTACAAGACTAAACCCACTTCCAATATGAGACTAAACCAAAAAAACAACAAAAACAAATACAATGTTGAAAAACAAACATGATTAACAAGACTCAATCTCAACCCTAATGCTAACTCAAACGAAGTCCAAATAGACTCAAACGAAAATCAAACACAACTACGACACACAGACTAAACAGTTATCCGATAAAATCGAAATAAACAATACCAAGCATATCTCAAAACTAAAATCAAAGATGGTTCGATGCAGTACGGTGACTGATGGGAGATTTTTCACTCTAACTGTTAAAATATCGCAAGTGCACGGTCGTTCGATGTAGCACTTGAGGATCGATCCATAGGGACAGGTGGTTCTTCAGGTCTAAACACTATATCCAGGCAAACTGAGTGAGGAGTTTGTGAATTTTCATGTTTGGTTTAAACTGAGTGTCAATCTAAGGTCAAGTCAAGAACCTAGGGTTGAATTTTCTAAACTAGTAACAAGCGTCAATCCCTGGCTCTCTAGTC
This sequence comes from Agave tequilana, assembly GCA_038442645.1. NCBI lineage: Eukaryota > Viridiplantae > Streptophyta > Magnoliopsida > Asparagales > Asparagaceae > Agave > Agave tequilana. The sequence continues at coordinate 10,027 of JAVJIF010003728.1, forward strand.
ATCCATCACTAAATCCCTATTTCTAAAAGAAAATTAGGTCTGAGGTTTCGATTAAGCATAGGGTATTATCTACGTTTCATGATCTATCAAAGGTAACTAAAAAATCGAGTAAATAAAATATAAAAAAAGTAAACCCTAAGCATGGATCATTAGCTAAAAATATATAGCCTGTCAAATATTTAGTTATCCTAGAAATTGATTTCCTAAAAAAATATAGTTCAAAAGATGTGTGCAAACAACCCTAGATAGGAGATCTAACTTTAACGACATGACAATCTAGCCTAGTTTCATCTCCCCTAGATACTTGCAAGAGTTTAGCTACACATATTAAATTGCTTCACAAAGATAATTGATACAATAAAGCATAATGAATAGAATTAATCTATTAAATTAATCAGCAAAAATAAATTAAGGGGCAATCCAGAGGTTACCTGGTCTGGAGTTTGCTACCAGCAGCCAAATGAAGAAACAACCTTTCTGATGGCACAAAATCCGAGAAAAAAATTAATTTCCCCTCAACAAATCTCGCGCTGCCCAAAGAACACAGACCAAAAAGCACTGACACAAGTTCCCGAAAACAAAATAATTAACAAATAATTTATTGCTGCAATATCCTAGAAACGGCCGCCCCTGGCCTCTTGGCATAAGATGAGGTCTTATAATGTTTGAATTTTTACATAAAAGCCCTTCAAGATTAGTTATTACATAATAATTCATTTCTAACTCAGACATATTCTATAAATGGCCAATACGAACAGTCAAATGAATAAATCAACAAAATTCTCAACATAAAAGTTATAAATCTTCGTATTCTTTCTTCGTAGACACCTAGATGACCTGTTTTGAAATCCTGTAACCAAAGTTATTACCGAAATACCACAACATGCTCGGAAAGTAACCTTGCGCGCTTTCACTGCATAAAGTAACTGCATTCATCTCTTTTTCTTCTTTCTCCATGTACTTGTGCGTTGTAAATCAAATCAACTATACTCGCGTAGCATTATTTATATACAAAAATATAGATAAATAGGAATATAAAAATGGGATAAAACGATGTCAATCAAATACCCCCACACCTATCTTTTGCTAGTCCTCGAGCAAACTAATAAAAAGAAAAACTAAACTAACTCACTTTCGTAAGAATTATGGTTGCACTTAGCACGTGCAACAAGCCGTTAAACCCCTAAGTTACCCCTAGAGTACGAATTTTATCTCGTGAGGGTTTGCAGTGAATATACCCAAAAATTCCTGAAAGACAGATAAAAAAAATAAAGTAAAATAAACATAACCAAAAATCAAGAAAAATATCTTTTTATCTACTCAAGTTAACTAGTTAGCAAGATTCTAAGTCTCCAAGAGTTTCATTTGCTAGATCAATCTCAACTTAAGAATCATATTGTCTAGAAAATAAAAGAACAAATCCTAAACTTTACACCAACTATCCTAAGTCTGAGATTCTATGCACCCTATGATAATGATGTAGTTCTTAAGCTTAAGAATATTTGACTCTAACTTTCATACTTCTTTTGTAATAATAATTTTTTCTTTTCTTTTTTAATCAACACTTTTAACTATCTTTCGCGTAAATACCAAGGCTTCCTGAGGCCAAGGCACCTAGCTAATTGATAATCAAAATTGTTCGATTTTTAGCGTGTCTTGTCCTATTAGGCTTTCTCAGCTACCCATGTAACGAGCTTTGGGTCAATGACTCCCAAACCAGATGGTCTTTAGGGCATTAAGTACAGAGACACTCCTATGGACTAAATTGCTCGAGCAACTGAGCCCACAAAACAAGACTTAATTAATATATATTTTTTTTAAAAACCATTTTTTTAAGCAATCCAGTTGTAATCAATATCCCAAGCATATGACTAATAGTGTAAGTGCCCTTGATTCCAAGGTAGTTGTAAGTGTTTTTTTTAATCAACACTTTTAACTATCTTTCGCGTAAACACCAAGGCTTCCTGAGGCCAAGGCACCTAGCTAATTGATAATCAAAATTGTTAGGTTTTTAGCGTGTCTCGTCCTATTAGGCTTTCTCAGCTACCCATGTAACGAGCTTTGGGCCAATGACTCCCAAACCAGATGGTCTTAGGGCATTAAGTGCAGAGACACTCCTACGGACTTAATTGCTCGAGCAAATGAGGCCACAAAACAAGACTTTGTTAATATATATATATAAACCATTTTAAAGTAATCCAGTTGTAATCAATATCCCAAGCATATGAACTAATAGTGTAAGTGCTCTTGATTCCAAGGTAGTTGTAAGTTTTTTTTTTTAATCAACACTTTTAATTATCTTTCGCGTAAACACCAAGGCTTCCTGAGGCCAAGGCACCTAGCTAATTGATAAACAAAATTGTTAGGTTTTTAGCGTGTCTTGTCCTATTAGGCTTTCTCAGCTACCCATGTAACGAGCTTTGGGCCAATGACTCCCAACCAGATGGTCTTAGGGCATTAAGTGCAGAGACACTCCTACGGACTTAATTGCTCGAGCAACTGAGGCCACAAAACAAGACTTGGTTAATATATATATATATTATATAATATATATATATATATATATTTTAAACCATTTTTAAGTAATCCAGTTGTAATCAATATCCCAAGATATGAACTAATAGTGTAAGTGCCCTTGATTCCAAGGTAGTTGTAAGTGTTTTTTTTTAATCAACACTTTTAACTATCTTTCGCGTAAACACCAAGGCTTCCTGAGGCCAAGGCACCTAGCTAATTGATAATCAAAATTGTTAGGTTTTTAGCGTGTCTTGTCCTATTAGGCTTTCTCAGCTACCCATGTAACGAGCTTTGGGCCAATGACTCCCAAACCAGATGGTCTTAGGGCATTAAGTGCAGAGACACTCCTACGGACTTAATTGCTCGAGCAAATGAGGCCACAAAACAAGACTTTGTTAATATATATATATATATAACCATTTTTAAAGTAATCCAGTTGTAATCAATATCCCAAGCATATGAACTAATAGTGTAAGTGCTCTTGATTCTAAGGTAGTTGTAAGTTTTTTTTTAATCAATACTTTTAATTATCTTTCGCGTAAATACCAAGGCTTCCTGAGGCCAAGGCACCTAGCTAATTGATAATCAAAATTGTTAGATTTTTAGCGTGTCTTGTCCTATTAGGCTTTCTCAGCTACCCATGTAACGAGTTTTGGGCCAATGACTCCCAAACCAGATGGTCTTAGGGCATTAAGTGCAGAGACACTCCACGGACTTAATTGCTCGAGCAACTGAGGCCACAAAACAAGACTTGGTTCATATATATATATATATATATATATATATATATATATATATATATATATATATATATATATATTTAAACCATTTTTTAAGTAATCCAATTGTAATCAATATCCCAAGCATATGAACTAATAGTGATAATCAAAATTGTTAGGTTTTTAGCGTGTCTCGTCCTATTAGGCTTTCTCAGGTACCCATGTAACGAGCTTTGGGCCAATGACTCCCAAACCAGATGGTCTTAGGGCATTAAGTGCAGAGACACTCCACGGACTTAATTGCTCGAGCAACTGAGGCCACAAAACAAGACTTGGTTAATATATATATATATTTTAAACCATTTTTTAAGTAATCCAATTATAATCAATATCCCAAGCATATGAACTAATAGTGTAAGTGCTCTTGATTCCAAGGTAGTTGTAAGTTTTTTTTTTAATCAACACTTTTAATTATCTTTCGCGTAAACACCAAGGCTTCCTGAGGCCAAGGCACCTAGCTAATTGATAAACAAAATTGTTAGGTTTTTAGCGTGTCTTGTCCTATTAGGCTTTCTCAGCTACCCATGTAACGAGCTTTGGGCCAATGACTCCCAAACCAGATTGTCTTAGGGCATTAAGTGCAGAGACACTCCTACGGACTTAATTGCTCGAGCAACTGAGGCCACAAAACAAGACTTGGTTAATATATATATATATTTTTAAACCATTTTTTAAGTAATCCAGTTGTAATCAATATCCCAAGAATATGAACTAATAGTGTAAGTGCCCTTGATTCCAAGGTAGTTGTAAGTGTTTTTTTTAATCAACACTTTTAACTATCTTTCGCGTAAACACCAAGGCTTCCTGAGGCCAAGGCACCTAGCTAATTGATAATCAAAATTGTTAGGTTTTTAGCGTGTCTTGTCCTATTAGGCTTTCTCAGCTACCTATGTAACGAGCTTTGGGCCAATGACTCCCAAACCAGATGGTCTTAGGGCATTAAGTGCAGAGACACTCCTACGGACTTAATTGCTCGAGCAACTGAGGCCACAAAACAAGACTTGGTTAATATATATGTGCTCTTAATACCAAGGTAGTTGTAAGTGTTTTTTTACTCAACACTTTTAACTATCTTTCGCGTAAATACAAAGACTTCCTGAGGCCAAGGCACTGAGTGATCTTAATACCAAGGTAGTTGTAAGTGTTTTTTTTAATCAACATTTTTAACTATCTTTCGCGTAAATACCAAGACTTCTGAGGCCAAGGCACCTAACTAATTGATAATCAAAATTGTTAGGCTTTTAGCATGTCTTGTCATGTTAGGCTTTTTTAGGGCATTAATATATTTTTAAACCATTTTTTTAAGTAATCCAGTTGTAATCAATATCCCAAGCATATGAACTAATAGTGTGGCTTCCTGAGGCCACAAAACAAGACTTAACTAATAGTATAAGTGCTCTTGATACCAAGGTAGTTGTAAGTGTTTTTTTTTAATCAACACTTTTAACTATCTTTCGTGTAAATACCAAGGCTTCCTGAGGCCAAGGCACCTAACTAATTGATAATCAAAATTGTTAGGCTTTTAGCGTGTATTGTCCTGTTAGGCTTTCTCAGTTACCCATGTAACGAGCTTTGGGCCAATGACTCCCAAACCAGAAGGTCTTAGGGCATTAAGTGCAGAGACACTCCGATGGACTTAATTGCTCAAGCAACTGAGGCCACAAAACAAGACTTATTAATATATATTTTTATCCCAAGCATATGAACTAATAGTGTAAGTGCTCTTGATTCTAAGGTAGTTGTAAGTGTTTTTTTTTTAATCGACACTTTTAACTATCTTTCGCGTAAATACCAAGGCTTCCTGAGGCCAAGGCACCTAACTAATTGATAATCAAAATTGTTAGGCTTTTAGCGTGTCTTGTCCTGTTAGGCTTTCTCAACTACCCATGTAACGAGCTTTGGGACAATGACTCCCAAACCAGATGATTTTAGGGCATTAATATATTTTTAAACCATTTTTTTAAGTAATCCAGTTGTAATCAATATCCCAAGCATATGAACTAATAGTGTGGCTTCCTGAGGCCACAAAACAAGACTTAACTAATAGTGTAAGTGCTCTTGATACCAAGGTAGTTGTAAGTGTTTTTTTAATCAACACTTTTAACTACCTTTCGCGTAAATATCAAGACTTCCTAAGGTCAAGGCCCTCCTGAGGCTAAGGCACCTAACTAATTGATAATCAAAATTGTTAGATTTTTAACGTGTCTAATCCTATTAGGCTTTCTCAGGTACTCATGTAACGAGTTTTGGGCCAATGACTAGCGAATCAGATGGTCTTAGGGCATTAAGTGCATAGACACTTCTATGGACTTAATTGCTCAAGCAATTGAGACCACAAAACAAGACTTAATTAATATATTTTTTAAACCATTTTTTTAAGTAATTCAATTGTAATCAATATCCTAAGCCTATGAACTAATAGTAAGTACCCTTGACACCAAGGCAGTTGTAAGTGTTTTTTTAATTAACACTTTTGACTATCTTTCGCATAAATACTAAGACTTTCTGAGGCCCAGGCATCTAGCTAATTGATAATCAAAATTGTTAGATTTTTAACGTGTCTTGTCCTGTTAGGCTTTCTCAGCTACCCATGTAATGAGCTTTGGGCCAATAACTCTCAAACCAGATGGTCTTAGGGTATTAAGTGCAGAGACACTCCTATGGACTTAATTGCTCGAGCAACTGAGGCCACAAAACAAGACTTAATTAATATATTTTTTAAACCATTTTTTAGGTAATCCAGTTGTAATCAGTATCCCAAGCCTATGAACTAGTGTAAGTGCTCTTGAAACCAAACGGTTGTAAGTGTTTTTTTGATCAACACTTTTAACTACCTTTCACGTAAATACCAAGACTTTCTAAGGACAAGGCACCTCAAAATTATTAGATTTTTAATGTGTATTGTCCTAATAGGCTTTCTCAACTACCCATGTAACGAGTTTTGGGCCAATAACTCTCAAGCCAGATAGCCTTAGGGTACTAAGTGCAGACACTCCTATAGACTTAATTACTCGAGCAACTGAGGCCTCAAAACAAGACTTAATTAATATATGTTTTAAACCATTTTTTTAAGTAATCTAGTTGTAATCAATATCCTAAACCTATAAACTAATAGTGTAAGTGTTGTTGGATATATAATCAATTAAACTAAGTTTAGATAGTATATCAGTTTTTAAATTCTACTCTTTATTTTTTAGACTACAACTCTCTCATCTCGATTTTACCTTTAAAATCTACTCACAGATACTAATTCACTTACATACCAACTAGCTATTTGTTAAAAAAAAGGTTTCAAAACAAAGACTCCTAAACACCTAAAAAGAACTAAGAAAAAGACTCTAAAAAGCAAAATAGTGACACATATTCTATATAAATCTCTCCCACACCTAAATTGAACCATATCCTCATGCACACACATGAATACAAAGATAAAAAGAATATGGCATGTAATCTACACATCCAAATACATGCACACCATCATGATAATTACGCAAATCAAGCATACAAAAAATATAAAAATGTAACAATATGCTAGAATTAGAAACACTCATAGTGCACTAGAAAACCCAGTTGTTGAAGCAACAAAAATACTCCATGTGTGTGTTGAATGCATCCGAATTTATTCTGTATCACTTACAATATACTTAACACATAGGTTAGAGAAAGAGATATATAAAATGCTTACTAACACTAAAGACTGCACTTACTCGACTAACTAAAAAAATAAAGACTCACAAACTAAATGAAAAATAAAACAAATATATACATATGTATAACTCCACATCTCCCCCACATCTCGATCTTTCTAGATCTATTTCCTCAAGCTCGTTTTTCATCATTCCAATGAGTTCTCTTCAGTGGTGAAATTGAAGAGGTCAATTTTTTTTGGTCATCTTTCCATTTATCCTCTCCAATTTGTTCAATACCTTTCTCAATTTTCTCCTGTTCTTCTTCCCACTTCTGCTCCTCACAAATTGATCATCGTCACACATCTTAATTAGAGCATCCACAACATGAATGCCTAAAAATTTCAGCTCATCCTCGAACATCACCTCAATACTTATATCAACAATTTTCTTTGAGGTGTGTAACTAATCAAAGCATCTCTATTCGATTCATCCAAACACATAAGTTCGTATTCAAAGAGGTTTTCAAAGTTTTGGTGAATCAGCGGTTCTTGAATTATGTTTTCAAAAGATTGATCATTGCTTAGCACATCGAAAGTGAAGATATACTCAAATCAAATTTTCTTTGAGAAAAGAAAACTCCAGACTTAAGATTCTCGACACATAATTTCTCAGATCATCCTCATTCTTAAAAAGTTCATCAAGAAACAAAGGTTGATTATCCATAAATGCATCCTTATAATTATGATCGATGTGCTCTATCTTCTCAACATAATTTAAAGAAATCTTTTGCTCTTCAACAGATATATCCCTCAAATTGTTTATCAAGAAGCAAAAGTTCATCATCACATCCATCCCTACAGTTTTGATCAATTTGCTTTAATGAAGGTATATGTGCAACCAAATCATCTCTAAGTAATTCATCCAAACACAAAGGATCATCATCAAATTTGCACACTTAATGCACATGTACACTTCCTCAACAAGCTTCTCATATTCAAACTCTTCAAATTGATTCAAGTGAAATGATGGAATGAACTCAAAAGGCATCTCAATGAAAATAGTAGACACATCAATATGGTCATCGATCTGCTTTTTGGATTTCAATGTTTGAAGTTCGTTCACTTGATAGAATGAATGTCCTCTTGAATTGAAGTGGTTTGAATCGGTGTTGGCTCAGGAACAAATTGATTATGAAACGCTTGTTATTTTCTTTCTCTTACTAGTCATAGCGGCCATTGATCATTTATATAATCTAAGGCCTAAGAACTGAATTTTTCAAATTGAGTCGTAGACTGTTGGAAAGAAGCTACTTGATTTTCAAATTCTTTTAGAGCCTTTAAACTTTCCTCTAATGTGCTTTTCGGTTCCTCATGCTCATTATCAAATCTCTAAGATGGAAGTGATGATTCGTAGGACCAATTTGGTATTATATTTGATTGGGAATTTAGATGTGATTGATCCCATGAGAAATTCAGATGGTTCCAACACTCCGATATAAAATTTACTGGATACGGTTCATTCGTAGGTCCTTGAAATGTGTTCAATTGATGTTGAGTATGTCCTAACGAAAGGACTATCGAAGAATATTGCTCTAAAAGAAGAGATGAATTATGACAATTATAACACTAAATAGAAGGATGAGATGAAAAAAATGAGATAATGTGAGTTGGATATAGTCATTAAAGCTCATAGGTGAGGTTCATGATGGAAAGGAGTGTATGGCCGATAAAATGGATAATGACCGAATGAATTTTGATAGGCCACGGAAGAGAGGTTGATGGAAAGGAAGGGGATTTTTTATTTTTTAATGATTTTTTGTTAATTAGATTTTTTTTATTTGATTTTTTTATTTTTTTTTTTTTCAATCTGGTAAAAGTGTTAAAACTAAAGATAGAACACTGTGTCCCGGCAACGGTGCCTTTGATGAAATATTTTCACTCTAACTATTAAAATACCGTAAGTGCACGATTGTTCAATATAGCACTTGAGTGACCAATCCACATGGACAGGTGATTCTTCAGGTCTAAACACTATCTAGGCGAATTAAATGAAGTTTGGAGTTTGGATTTGAGGTTTAAACTGAGTGTCAATCTAAGGTAAAGTCAAGCACCTAGGGTTGAATCCCCTAGACTAAGCATCAAGCGTCAATCCCTCACTATCTACTAGTGTGCCATCAATCAATCCCAATTTCTAAAAGCAAAAATAGGTTTGAACTTTCAATTAAGCACAGGGTATTATCTACGTTATGTGATCATATAACCATCAAAGGTAACTAAAATCAACCGAGTAAATAAAATACAGAAAAAAATAAAACCCTAAGTATGGATTATTGACTAAAGATATTTAGTTGTAGTGAAAATAAAACCCTAAGCATGGATCATTGACTAAAGATAAATATCTAGTTGTCATGAAAATTAATTTCCTAAAATATCTAGATCAAAATATGCGTGCAAACAACCCTAGATAGGAGAAACTTTGACCACATATAATCTAGCCTAAGTTCATCTCCCCTAGATACTTGTAAGGAGTTTAGCTACACATATTAAAATTGCTATCATAAATAATTGATATAATAAAGCATAATGAATAGAATTAATCTATTAAATTAACCAGCAAAAACAAATCAGGAGACAGTCCAGAGGTTACCTGATCTGGAGTCTGCTACAAGCAGATAAATAAAGAAACAACCTCTGGTGGCATAAGATCCAAGATGAAAAAATTAATTCTCCCCCCAACAAATCTCGTGCTACCCAAAGAATGCATACCAAAAAGCACTGGCGCAAGTTCCCAGAAATAAAATAATTAACAAATAATTTCCTGTCGCAATCAAGAAATGAGAGCACCAAAAACATTACATAAAAAACTACATTAAAATAATCCTAAATCCAAAACAGCCGAGAGTAACTCTTTGCACAATTTTCAATATAAAAAAATCAAATAAAATAATAAAGTATTCTCAGCCGCAATACATGAGAAGCAAAAAAAAAAAACAAAACCTAAAAACCTAAATCCTAGAAATGGCTGGCCCCTGATCTCTGCGCATATGATGAGGTTTTATAATGATTGAATTATTACATAAAAGCCCCTCAAGATTAGTTATTACATAATAATTCATTTCTAACTCTAACATATTCCGTAAATGGTCAATACATACAGTCAAATGGATGAATCAGCAAAAGCTCTCAACATAAAACTTGTAGATCTTTGAATTATCTTTCTGTAGACACCAAGATGACTTGTTTCGGAATCCTGTAGCCAAAGTATCAGTGTAGGTTATTACTATTTCCAAATCGATGATCACAAATAAACACTCAATTCAACAGCCAATTATGTTCGTTTTCCAATCAAAATATCAGGTATTTAATCTTGTTCATAATGATGTTTAATATCTATGAAAACAAGTAGGAAAATGAAAGAGCATACTGAAGCATAGAAGGAGAGAGCCTGCAACAAAAGTTTGAATGACTATTCATCTACTAGCAGAGCAATTTGACATACTGCACATAATAGGAGTACATTCTATTCATTGCAAAAGCAATTTGCATGAGGCATTGAACGCTAAATACTTCAGCCAAGCCATGAAAACTTTATACTGACAAACATAGACTTGAGATGTGTGAATCATCCCGAGATGAAGACACGTTAAGGAAACGATAAGTGTCTCAAGAACTCACTGTAACTCAATAAATTAGGCCAGGATGCAAAATTATGGTAAATTATTTTTGCATCTGATCCAGACTTAAGGTTCTAGCTACTATAGTCTACAACATCTATCAATGGAGGAAGAAGTCTCCCATCGAGGAAGCCCATTCAACCAAAGTTTATATTATTTTCTCTCTTTTCAAGTTAATGGAAGTAGCATTTGAATTGAATATCAGATGATGAAAAGTACCTAAAAGTATAATGAAACCAACATTTTGGAATTCAATAAAAGATGTATTGTGACCCACAGGGGTTGATACATGTTAAAAAAATGCATTTATGGCCAAACCAGGCTCCTTACTAGAGGATTAAAATACTGGAACCTCCAAACACATGCAAGAATATATAATAGAATATCAATTCTAGAAAACAAAAATAAGTAAAACAGGATTCTCCAAACTGGTGGAAGATTTGATCTACATGCATGAGTAGATTTCTAACACATCCAGTGCATCAGTTGCAACCTAACAAGCTACTAGCCTATTCCATTAATGGGTCTAATATCACACAAGCAGTGGCAACCTGGCTGCTGCAATATGGGCGTAAACAGATTCTGGAGTATCTCATATCTGAATCCAGGTAATAATGCTGTCCTTGTGGAAAAATCAGGCAAAAGGATATTCTAATATGTCCTGATTCTATTACATATACGGGCAATTTGAATATGTTAAGGTACAAATACTACAAATAAAAACAATGATATGGTTTTTCATCATATAGAACAAAGGGACAAGGCTTCCATTTAGAAATACGAGTTCTACAAAGAAGCCAGCTTAAAAAGTACCCAGTGTGCAGATATCACTCTGTAAATCTTTGTCAATGACTACAGAGCAACTAGCAGGGGATTTTTCATTTGAAAGAGATTTTGTGATGGGCTACAAATGACTCTGAGTGTGAGTGTGTTGTGTATAGTTTTGAACTCATTCAACTCTAATGAAGTGGATATAACAAAAACTCCATCTTATAACAGGCAAGAGAATGAAGATTTTTGTTAGCCTAAAATGACATGATAACAAATACTAGCTCTCCATATCTACATATGTAGATCCAAACTGAAGATGTACCATCTACAGTTAAGCATGAATGATGGAAAACAAGTATTATTAGGTTAAGTGGATAAATGCAATTCAAATTTTCAATAGTGTAGATCACCAAAGTATCATACTGGACAAAAGACACCAGTAGTTGACTAGTTTTAAGACAAGTAACACGTCTATAGTAGAAAAAAGTCATGCAATAATAGTCTACTTGAGCAGGTAAGTGCACATATCTGCAGTTCGACACTGAAATGTAGGATTAGGATTAGAATTCGCTATCCACATACATCTGAACCAGGCCCATAAACTTTTCTATTTGATAATACTCTGGACAAATCTGGCAATACCAGACCTGGATGTAAAGGTATTTTGAATTCTGCAGAAACCAATCGCTAAACTGAGCATGCATATAACTTTAGCTAAGCGTATGAGTGGAGTGCTGTGAAGGTGAAGCGGGTGTTTTGGCATATGGATCAGCAGTGGGTAGTCATGCCTAATAAAAGTAGAAACAACTGTCTCACGTAGTAGGAGGAAAATGTGGCAGTTTCCAAACAAGGAAGAAAAAGGTAGGGATCCAAATTTTTTAGTTAACTTCATAACTTTATATAATAGGTGCGAGAAATCAACTAGACATTTCAAAGTCATGCCTTCTCGATAAGGTATAAATAATACCGGAATAATTCATCTACTGTACTAGCTTGCACGTGAATATTCTACCTATTTGCTGGGTAGTATAGACGCAGTATTACTAAGTACCAACAGGATACCGGAATAAAATCAGAATAACTAGCTCCAAACAGAAACAGAACCCATATCAGCATGTTGAACAAATTAAAATACATATAAAAGAATCATAATTCTGAAGAAACATACACATATAAAAACTCATAATTCGCATGACTTGATCTGCTTCCATCAACCTAATCTTGGGAAACACACTAAACACAATCTGATGCACGCTTCAACAGAAGAATCGTACACTCAATGGACTAATCAGTTGTAAAACTTCAAGAAAGAGAACACAGATTAAGGGGGAAAAGAACACGGATCAAGAAAGAAAGCCCAGAGAATGGGCACAAAGCATAAATCGGACAACAAAGAAAAGTAAAGAGAACTGATTAAACAGAGGGAAAAAAGCAAACTAAGCCAGACAATCGCAACTTTCAGCCAGCGATCCTCCGACCACATACAAACCCACCTTAAGAAATTAGAAAACGCTTCAATTATATGTTCCTACTTCAACAAAATAGCCATCTCCCACAAGAAAATACCCAAATCTCAAAGATCCCAACTTTCCCCAAAATAAATCAAATCAGATCAGTCAAATTAAACTCCAAGTAAGATCGAAACCATACCTCCTTGAAAATCTTCTGATTCGTCGCACGTCTTCACGCACTGGCATCCTCATCGGCTTCTCTCCTTCTTGTTGGAGAGGGAGAGATGCCGGCTACGGTTAGGGTTTCTCGAAAGGGCGGTGAATTATGGTTTCTTGATCGATTAAATTTGAGAGAAGGTTTATAGAGAGAGGGAAATATTAGAGACGTCCGCTCCAAGAGAAGGGAACCCTGTATTTAAAGAGAAAGGGTCAGAGAAGGATTAATCGGTAATTTGACCGCGTAATAATTCCGCGACCGAACTCTCTCGTTCTATCTCTGTAACGGGTATATATTACGTCAGCAACCGACCTCTCTATGGCCTCGGAGTTAGGTTGACCCGACCCAATTAGCCCGCTTATTAAACGGGTCGGTCTGGTTGATCTGACTCGACTAGATCCGATGATAAAGACTTGCTCATTCGATATTTGGTCCTAAATTCTTTAAAGAGTTATTTAGATATATACTCTAAATATTTATTAGTATTTAGAAATTTACTCTCAAATCAATGATATTAAAAATTTACCCTCCAAATCTTTAACATCATAAAAGTATTTTTTTTTTCAAGAATAAAAAGAGAATGTTCGGTTTGATTCTATTAATTTGTCTAATATTTTTAAATAATTAAATTGTCCTTGTTTAGAGTAAACATTGCATTCCAACTTAAAGCTTATAAGCTTATCTTTTTTCTTCAACTTATTTCTCCTCCTACTTCACTTCTCTCTCTCTCTCTCTCACTCTCAAGTCAAACATATTTCTATTCATGTATTTATTATTAAAAACTCACATCAAATCATTTTCACATATTTTTCTTAAGAAATTTGACGGAAATATGAAGAAACTTCAAGGGTGAGATTTGATAGAAAATTTAGAGGAACTTTAGGTTTAAGGGATTATGAGATATATATATATATATATATATATATATATATATATATATATATATATATATATATATATATATAAGAGAGAGAGAGAGAGAGAAAAATGTATATCAGCCCGCGGGCTGAGAGTACTCTCTCAGCCTGCGGTGACGTGGCTCAATTTGTCACCTCACTGACTTGCGGCCCGCTTTTAGGGAGAAGTTAAATTACCAAATACCCCTTATGATAACTTTTCCTTATTGTTTATTATTATTTTTCCCCCTTTTATTTTGCCGCTCTTTATAGGATAGAAATTACTTTTCGCCTAATTTCTTTACCTGTTTTTTGAAAGATCTAGTTTCTCCTTTTCAGGCTGGGATAAATTTTTTTTTGAAAATATAAAATCTTTTCAGATCAATCTTTTCAGCCTGCGATAAAATTCTACTTTATAGTTTTTTTTTTTATATATAATGTAGTCAGAGTCTTTGGTCGCATTGTACATTTAAACTGCGACCTTAGTCAAAGTCTTTGGTCGCAGTGTACATGGTGAAATGCGACCAAGGTCGCAGTGTTGTTATTGATAAAGATGGCCAGCAACTGCAATCTAGGGTTGCATTACATGGACTGCGACTTTGGTCGCAGTACGTTAAGTAATTAATTTTTTTGAATATAATGTAGTCAGAGTCTTTGGTCGCATTGTACATTTAAACTGCGACCTTAGCCAAAGTCTTTTGTCGCAGTGTACATGGTTAAATGCGACCAAGGTCGCAGTGTTGTTATTGATAAAGATGGCCAGCAACTGCAATCTAGGGTTGCATATGAAATCTTAAAGTCACAAGTAGAGGGACCATCAATGGCAATGGACAAGCTTGGTGACCATATTCTTGCAAGAAAAATAAAACTCTGGTGATAATCTCCACTTAATTATTGACTGAGCCATATTTTTTTCCATGATTAATGTCTAGTCCGTTATCTTTTCCTGAAACTGTTCTGATTTCAGCCCTGCACTGCAGCACCAATGGTATGCGCTTGGTCTATGAACAAAGATCACTAAGAGGGGAGAATTATACATCCAAATGACAAAGTTTTCATTGATTTTTGACAGGCATTGACATTTGGTTTCATGCAACCACTTGAGGGGTACAGAACTTGAAAATGAAAAATAGCCAAAAGTTTCATGTAGTATAATCAAAGACATTAGGAAAGTTAAAAAGTCTCAAAGCTCTTCATGTTAATCTCACATTAAGGTGGCCCAATAACCTTGGTTAATTAACATTGGATTCCTAATTAAAGTTAACTGATATTAAAGATGCCCATATTAAAGTTACATTTACATATATGTTAATAATAACATGAGGTATAAAGGAACCATGATGGGTGGTTTTATCTCAGGGTTATTTTAGTAAATGTCAGACCCTCTTCTCTCCTCCTGAAAAGAATATAACCTAGGCTCATTGTTTTGTGAGCTTATAATTGGATCCATCATAATTGCAAAGGTTGTGAAAAGAAAAGGAGACAGAGAGAAGAAGGGTCTGCATTAGGGTTCTTGCAGGATTAAAGAGAAAGATCAGATCTTCATCCATCAACCTTCTTCTTCCATCCTTCAATGGCTTCAGGTATGGATTTATGTGCATTGTTTAATTATATGATCTATCTTGAGATGTTTATTGATTCTAGATCCATGGCAATTTAATCCGCTTTATAGTTTCAAATCTTACATTTGGTATCAGAGCCTGGGTTTTAGAATCAATACATCTTGGATTATAGATTATGAAAATTAGGGTTTTTGATTAACAGTTCATAAAAATCAATTTTTGATCTTTTAATTGTAGAATTTTAAGAGGATTTATTAACCCTAATGTTCTGTTCAAATTCCTCTAATTGTACAATTGATTGGGATCAAATTTCAGGAATTATTAACCCTAATTTCTCCCTAATTAAATATTTCCGCCGGCAATCTGGAACTGCCCGCGATAACAGTTTCGTCGCCTATTAGTCAACTAATTATATTGAGTAGTCGACTAGTAAAGTGTATAGTCGACTAACCTTTTTGTCAAGTCGACTAATATTTAACCGAGAGTTTGCCTTCCAACAGGAGTCGACTAATAAAATCTGTAGTCGACTAATAAATTTATAGTCGACTAATATATGGGTATAGTCGACTAACTTTTCCTTGCCCTAGTCGACTAGACCTAAATGTATAGTCGACTTGTATTGACCCAAGTCGACTAATCCTTATTTGCAGTCGACTTGACTTGACCCAAGTCGACTAGTCTTTCCTTGTAGTCGACTAATGCTTGTTTAATTCAATCATAAAGTATGTTACACATTTAAGTTGTTGTGTTAATATTGATTGATGTTGGTCAAGTAATAGAATTGAAGTATTATAGTATTACTCAAATAAAAGATTAGAGAATATTGTTGGTTAGTTTTGTATTCATAAGGCTTATTGATTTAGTAGTTGCCAAAGTGACCTATGTTAGTAAACCTTATGAATATACAACTACATAAAGACTTGTCAATGTAGGTGACATTAAAGACAATAATACTCTCGATGGCGGTTCTAGTTAGGAGATTGGGACTGGCCCAAAGGAAAGTCTCTTTCAAATAATTAGGAACCGGGGTAGGGTAGTGTAATTTATGCAACTTAGTGGTGTAGAATTGGATACCCAAAGGTAACATGACTTACTGTCTAAGTAGCATAAATTATATTAGACCTACGTAGGTGATAAAAGAGTATCACCTAAAGAGTGAACACTGGATATGCTTAGGTTTCGCCCAAAGGAGGAATCAGAGTGATATCAATAGTTCATCTTCATTAAATTTAAAGTTTTTGTATTGATTCGAGGCATTAATGTGAGCTATGTCCTATTATGTTTCAGTGAACGTTCCCACTTCCCTTCACACTCATGCCACTAGCATTCCAGCCCTGGATGGTACCTACTTCTCTGAGTGGTTTGAGCATGTACAGTTTACACTGGGTGTTCTGGACCTAGACATGGCTCTTTTGGTAGAGAAACCTGATGAAGTGACTGCTGAAAGTACAGCAGAACAGGCTAGCCATGCCAAAGCTTGGGAAAGGTCGAATAGACTCAGTCTCATGTTCATAAAGATGACCATAGCCAATAACATCAAGACTTCACTCCCAGTTACTACTAAGGCATCTGAACTTTTAACTGCTGTTAAAGACCGATTTAAGTCTGCAGATAAGTCATTAGCTGGCACCCTTATGGCTGAACTTACCACCATGAATATGATGGTAGTAGAGGAGTTCAACAACACATTCTAAATATGACTGATAAGGCTGCGAAGTTAGGATCACTGGGAATGAAAGTGGATGAATCCTTCTTAGTACAGTTCATCCTCAACTCACTTCCCTCTCAGTTTGGGCCATTCAAGATCCACTATAATACTCATAAGGATAAGTGGAATCTGAATGAGCTGACTGGTATGTGTGTACAAGAGGAAGTGAGACTGAGGCAAGAAGGGCAGCACTCAGTGTTGGCAGTAACTCAAGGAGCTATCCATAAGAAAGGTAAATATGGAAGAGGTAAGAGGTTTCCATCAAAGAAAGGAAATGACCATGGGGAAAGTAGCCAAGGTCATAGAAAGGTTTTCACTGTCAAATGCTACTTTTGTGGCAGAAAAGGACATGTGAAGAAGGACTGCAACAAGAGGAAGGCTTGGTTCGAAAAGAAGGGTATGAATCTTTCTTTTGTATGTTATGAATCAAATCTTGCTGAAGTACCTTCTAATACTTGTTGGATTGACTCTGGAGCCACAACTCACATAACTAATTCAATGCAGGGATTCCTTACAACCCAGAAACCGAAGGAAAGTGAGAGATTTGTCTTTATGGGGAACCGTCTCAAAGTGGAGGTCGAGGCTGTTGGTACTTACCGACTGATCTTAGAGACGGGACATCAGATGGATCTTGAGGATACTTTTTATGTACCTTCGATTTCTAGAAACTTAATGTCATTATCCAAATTAGATGTTTTTGGATATTCTGTTTTATTCAGTTGTGGAAAACTCAGTTTAATGTTTAATTCAATGTCGGTTGGACATGGAATTTTATGTGATGGTTTTATAAAAATTTCATTGAATGATGAGTTTGCACAATCTCTATTATCTCTGCATTCGAATGTTGGTATTAAACGTGGCTTAATTAATGAAAATTCCTCTATCTTGTGGCATAGACGACTGGGGCATATCTCCAGGGATAGAATTGAAAGATTAGTGAAGAATGGGATTTTGGATAACCTAGACTTCACTGATTTTAGTGTGTGTGTGGATTGCATAAAAGAAAAAGCAAACTAAACACACTAAGAAAGGTGCCACAAGAAGTAAAGAACTCCTTGAAATAATTCATACAGATATTTGCGGACCACTCTCCATTCCATATTTCACGGGAGAGAGATATTTCATTACCTTTATAGATGATCTGTCACGTTATGGTTATGTGTATCTAATTAATGAAAGTCTCAAGCTGTTGACATCCTTGAGGTTAGAAGATATAATCTATAAGAAAAGAAATTAGATTCAAGAACAATATCTGGGTATTTCATTGGTTATCCAGATAAATCTAAGGGGTACAAATTTTATTGTCCTAACCATAGTACAAGAATAGTTGAAACTGGTAATGCCAGATTCCTTGAGAATGGCGAAATTAGTGGGAGTGATGAACCAAGAAAGGTAGATCTTGAGGAAGTAAGGGTAAATATCCCAATACCCTTTCCTTCAAGAGAAATTGTTGTCCCTCAACTTGATCATCAAGCTGAGATACCAGAACAACATAATGGTGTTGGTTCACCACTCCATGAGGATATTGCCATTGAAAATGCAGTAGAACCACCACAACCGGTAGCTTTGAGGAGATCTCAAAGGGAAAGAAGATCTGCCATTTCAGATGATTATGTGGTGTATCTATAGGAATCTGATTATGATATTGGGATAAATAAAGATCCAGTTTCATTTTCACAAGCCATCGAATGCAATGATTCTAGTAAATGGATTGATGCTATGAATGATGAGTTGAAATCTATGGACCAAAATAAAGTCTGGGATCTCGTCGAATTGCCTAATAACTGTAAGAAAGTCGGGTGTAAATGGGTCTTTAAGACCAAGCGCGACTCTGAAGGCAATATCGAACGATATAAGGTCAGACTTGTGGCTAAAGGTTTCACTCAGAAAGAAGGCATTGACTATAGAGAAACCTTCTCTCCAGTATCAAAGAAGGATTCTCTTAGAATTATTATGGCCCTTGTAGCTCATTATGATTTGGAGTTACATCAAATGGATGTGAAAACTGCTTTTCTGAATGGAGATTTGGATGAGGAAATTTACATGGAGCAACCTGAAGGGTTCGCAAATAAAGGTAAAGAACACTTGGCTTGCAAATTAAAGAAATCCATATACGGACTTAAACAAGCTTCCAGGCAATGGTATATAAAGTTTAATGATACCATTACCTCTTTCGGATTTACAGAAAACACTGTTGATCAGTGTATATATCTAAAGATCAGTGGGAGCAAGTTTATTTTTCTGGTTCTATATGTGGATGATATCTTGTTAGCCAGTAGTGATATTGGTTTACTGTATGAAACTAAAGGCTATCTTACCAAGAATTTTCAGATGGTTGATATGGGTGAGGCAGCTTATGTCATTGGCATAGAGATCTTCAGGGATAGATCTCGAGGATTGCTAGGACTGTCTCAGAAAGGTTATATCAACCGAGTCTTGGAAAGATTTCATATGGAAATGTGTTCAGTCAGTCCTGCACCCATTCAGAAGGGTGACAAATTAAGTGGGAGCCAGTGTCCCAGAAATGACTTAGAAAAGGGTCAAATGCAGAAAGTTCCGTATGCATCAGCTGTTGGGAGCTTGATGTATGCAAGCACTTGTACCAGGCCAGATATCAGTTTTGCAGTTGGGATGTTGGGAAGATACCAAAGCAATCCAGGAATGGAGCACTGGAAGTTGGCTAAGAAGGTTATGCGGTATCTTCAAGGGACGAAGGACCATATGCTCACATATAGGAGATCAGATCAGTTGGAGGTGATCGGCTATTCGGACTCAGATTTTGGTGGTTGCCCAGATAGCAGGAAGTCTACCTCAGGATTTATTTTCTTGCTAGCAGGTGGGGCAATCTCGTGGAAGAGCGTAAAGCAGTCTATCATTGCTTCATCCACGATGGAGGCTGAGTTCATAACTTGTTTTGAGGCCACAAATCATGCATTATGGTTAAGGAATTTTATCTCAGCACTTGGTGTAGTTGACTCTATTGCCAGGCCGCTGAAGATATATTGTGACAATACAGCAGCCGTTTTCTTCTCTAAGAGTGGTAAGTACTCTAATGGTTCTAGACACATAGAACTGAAGTACTTGGTGGTTAGAGAAAGAGTTGAGAAACAGAAACTGAAGTAATGGGTCTTTTGGACAATCTGTAAATGTATATTTTGGTACTTATGTAATTGACATTATTGCGCAATAAAAGGTTGTTTCTATGTTTCCTGTTATCCAATTATGTGTGCACATGTTATGTATGGATGTTTGTTAAACAGGAAATGTCTTTACAAGACAATTACAGGGGTCATTTTGGTTATGGACTCAATTAGTAAGGGTTATCAATGTTGTGGTACATAGAAGGGAGTATGACATGGATGTTGTATAACCGCTATGACTCGCATTGATGGTCCAAGCTAATTGCAGTATTACAGTATTTCATATTTGGGCTTATCAGTTGTTGTTTTTAAAATTCGTGATCACGTGTCAAAGTTTTCAGTATGGAATCCAATGGAGTCAAAATAATTTTAAAATGAGTCTTTTCTTTTATTTGTTTTCTAAAGTTTTAACCTAATCGGTTAATGGTCCAAGTGGGAGAATGTTAATCTCACATTAAGGTGGCCCAATAACCTTGGTTAATTAACATTGAATTCCTAATTAAAGTTAACTGATATTAAAGATGCCCATATTAAAGTTACATTTACATATATGTTAATAATAACATGAGGTATAAAGGAACCATGATGGGTGGTTTTATCTCAGGGTTATTTTAGTAAATGTCAGACCCTCTTCTCTCCTCCTGAAAAGAATATAACCTAGGCTCATTGTTTTGTGAGCATATAATTGGATCCATCATAATTGCAAAGGTTGTGAAAAGAAAAGGAGATAGAGAGAAGAAGGGTCTGCATTAGGGTTCTTGCAGGATTAAAGAGAAAGATCAGATCTTCATCTATCAACCTTCTTCTTCCATCCTTCAATAGCTTCAGGTATGGATTTATGTGCATTGTTTAATTATATGATCTATCTTGAGATGTTTATTGATTCTAGATCCATGGCAATTTAATCCGCTTTATAGTTTCAAATCTTACACTTCATCCATGCACCAGAGAAGAGCCCAACAGATGGAATTCATTCATTTGATCATGCCAGAAACATTGCCATAAGAGACTGCGAAATCAGAATCGGTGACCGAATTACATTGATCTCTCTTTTAGCTAGATCTAACCTCACATTTCATATCGAAGAAACTTAATACCTGTGTTCAGGTGATGATTGATATCAATCTGGTCTGGATCCAAGATCATCCAGAGTTCATAAGATTGTCATGGTCGACACAGTCACTTTGAATGGTACGAATGTAGTCCAGATCAAGAGCTGACAGATATACTGTACATATTTCTATGTCTATACTATTATGTTTTACATCTATTTACTATTTGTTCGAACAAAAAGGCAGGTCACGGCCTTGCAAAACATATCACATTTAAGAACATTGCCATGCACAATGTTACAAATCCTATAATGATCGATCAATTTTACCGCGACTCCAATGTTCCATGCCATGACAGGTAAACTAGCACACTAACATAATTTGTTCCTGACATTTTCACAATATAACTGTCAAACTGTTAACAATCTTGATTTGTTTCAGCGTGGTGCTGTGGCGACTGAGCAAGTGGCATACAAGCACATCAGGGAAACAAGTGTTTCAAATGTATCTGTGAAATTTGATTTCAGCAAGAGCACTCGAATTCACGAGTAAAAGATAACAACTCGAATACATGAGAGCAATGAGAGAAATAAACTCAAATTTATTAATCAAAAAGCTAATACTAAAAACAAAGGATACAATGTCATTTTATAATCTTAAAAAAAAGTTCTAATCTATTTAGGAAACCTACATAAACTGTAAATCAAATAAAAGAAAGACAAAATCAATCGGACTCCAACTCAGACCCAAAAACGAAATCCTAAACTGAATCTGAAAAGCTGATACGCGCAGAGGCGATCAACCGCTTGGTTAAAAACTGCATTGCCAGTCGATCAGGTGGTCGACCGGATGAGATGCCCGACTCTCTTAGTGTTGGAATTGAAGAATATAAAGGTGAATCTTCGAGTTGAATTATGGCGAGATCCGTTGATCGAATCAACCGGATGATGGTTGGAGTGTGTTCTCCTTCCATTGGTGATGAACGTGGTATATTCACATGTTCAATTCCGACTTCAAATGAATGAGATATTCAAGTCCAAAGATTGCCTAATTCAAAGTCAAAACGGGACTAAAGGTAGCTTAAAGCATTTAGTCCCACATTGCCGTGGGATGGAAGTTTGTGGTGTATAAATAAAGAAAATTGAGAACAAAGGGCGTGCCCTTTGGGTACTTGGAGTTTTCGCGCGCGATTGGGAGGGATCTATGCCCGCACGTGCGCGCGCGCGCGCCGGCGCCGGCGCTGGTGCCGGGTTCGGGTTCCCTACCCGGCCTGGTTCTTTTTGAATCGGGTCTGCGGGTATGGAATACCAACAGTTGCAACTGTTGGACTGCCAACAGTTGTGACTGTTGGGTGCATCCTTTGGGCTGCCAACAGACACGACTGCTGGGTCAAAAGGGTGCGACCTTTGGTTTGGGTTCGAACCTGTTGGGCACTCCTGGAAGGCTATATAAAGGGCTCCAGATTCTCAATTGAAACAAACCAACACCAATCTTCTCTTCTCTCTCTGAATTCTGAATTGCAAATTAAGTTTTGCATTCTGAATTGCAAAGTAGAGTTCTGAAGTGAAGTGACTTCCAAAAGGGAAGTGGGAAATCAGTAACTCGGTTTCCGAAGCGACTTCCAACGGAGATTCTGCAAAATTGTTCTGAAAGAGGAATCAGAAAATTCAACAGATTCTTTTATAAGAATTGTTGTCTGAATCTGGTACTTCTGAAGAAAGATATTCTTCTACCTTCCATCGTCCTCAACAGTGGGTGCTCCTCCAGAAGAGTAAAGGCAAATATTCGTTTGAAATTTGTCCTTGTACCGCTGCTTCAACGATCCTGTGAAGGTACTGGTTGACTACGGTTCGACCGTACGGTAATTTGGTAGTGCTATCCAAATACCGTGAAGAAGTATTGTATCTTGGGAGACCAGCGTCCATTATCCCGTTAGCACCGGTGCGGGGGACGTAATTGTCTTAAGGAGATTCGCTCTAAGCGTACCTCACTTCAAATACTGTATAAGTGGATTAAGTCCTTTATACAGGGGATATACTTTACAGTATATCGAGATTGACTTAGATTCAGTCTAAGTGATACTGTATAAGTGGATTAAGTCCTTTATACAGGGGATATACTTTATAGTATATCGAGACTGACTTGGATTCAGTCTAATTGGTGCTTAAACCAAGGAAGGAAATTGAAAGGTGGTTCTTAAATTAAGGAACGTTCTATTGAACGAAAAACCTCCCACCTGATATTTGCCGACCTGGCCAATTAGATTGTTGATATCTCAGTGATCTTGATTAGTTGTCAGATTGATTCTTGTTAAGCAGAATTCCCAACAAACTTAAGACAATTAGCGTTTCTTACTTCTGTTCTGCTTGAACTTGCAGAAGATGTCTGAGAAAAATCAAGATAGCTCAAGTAAGGCACCAAACATGCCGTTACAAGCTATGATGCCAACTCCACTTCCTAACCCGAAGTCGGAGAAGCCAGGAAAATTTGATGGCACAGAATTCAAGAGGTGGCAACAGAAGATGCTCTTTTACTTGACCACTCTTCATCTGGCCAGATTCCTGGAGGAAAATCCACCAGAGCCTGCAACTGATGCATGGACTCAATGTGACTTCCTTTGCAGAAATTATGTTTTAAATGGACTGGATGACTCTCTTTACAATGTCTACAGTCCTATCACAATGGCAAAGAAGTTATGGATCAGTCTTGACAAGAAGTACAAGACTGAGGATGCTGGTACCAAGAAGTTCGTCGTTGGACGATTTCTAGAGTACAAAATGGTGGACAGCAAGACTGTAATCAGTCAGGTGCAAGAGTTCCAACTTATCTTGCATGAGATAGAAGCCAAAGGTATGATCCTACCTGAAACTTTTCAGGTGGCTACTATCGTGGAGAAACTCCCACCCGCGTGGAGAGATTTCAAGAACTACCTTAAGCACAAGCGAAAGGAGTTGAAGTTGGAAGATCTTATTGTGAGGCTTCGAATCGAGGAGGATAACAGAAAGTCCGAGAAAAGGAGCAGTAAGAACTCCTACGAAGCAAAAGCCAATGTGATCGAAGACTCAAAGGGGAAAGCGTCTACTTCCAAAGGCTTAAAGCGGAAGAAGACTTCCCAGGGGTACAAAGGCAAGGTCCAAGAAGGCAAGAACATGCGCTTCAAGGGAACTTGATACATCTGCAACAAAGAGGGGCATAAGGCGAATGAATGTCGCAGCCGTCTCAAACAAAACAAGAATATTGTTGATGGTCTTTTTAAAGACAATGTTGCAGTGGTAGACAAAAAGTCTGTGTATTTGTACCCGAAGCTTATAAATAAAGAAAATTCTTCTGTTTATTTGCTTGAGTCTCCTAATTTGTGGCATGCTAGATTAGGGCATGTAAATTACAAGTCTTTAAAGAACTTGTCTAATCTGGGATATATTCCTAAACTCAACTTGGAAGAAATTCGCAAGTGTGAGGTTTGTGTTGAGGCCAAGTTGGCTAAAAATTCATTTCACTCAATAGATCGAAATACAGAACCTTTAGGGTTAATTCATAGCGATCTATGTGACTTGAAGTTTATGCCAACTAGAGGCGGTAAAAAGTATTTCATTACTTTTATCGATGACTGTACAAGATACTGTTATGTGTATCTTTTGAACAGTAAGGATGAGGCAATAAATATGTTTACAACATATAAAGCCGAAGTTGAGAATCAACTCAACAAAAAAATCAAGATTCTAAAATCCGATAGAGGCGGAGAATATGAATCAAATGATTTTAGTGAGTTATGTGCTAGTTTTGGTATAATACATCAAACTACAGCACCATACACTCCTCAGCAGAATGGAATTGCTGAACGGAAGAACAGAACTTTGAAGGAGATGGTTAATTCCATGCTCGTAAGTTCTGGAGCTCCGCAGAATTTGTGGGGGGAAGCTCTATTAACTGCAAATCATATTCTAAATAGAGTACCCCACAAGAAACTTGGTCTAATACCATTCGAGTTATGGCATGGAAGGACACCTTCCTACCATTACCTCAAAATGTGGGGGTGCCTTGCAAAGGTGCTGGCACCATTACCTAAAAAGACTAAGTTGGGAGCAAAAACTATGGACTGCATATTCATAGGCTATGCCTTGAATAGTAGTGCCTACAGATTTCTGGTTCATAAATCAGAAATACCTGATATTCATGTAAACATGATTATCGAATCTCGAGATGCTGTGTTCTTTGAAGACATCTTTCCGTACAAACGGGAAGCAGATAAGACTTCTGGGAAAAGAACACACGAGATGGCGTTCAGAGACGAAAGCCCCGAGGAACCAATTGTAAATGCGGAAATTGAACCAAGAAGAAGTCAGAGATCTAGAATCTCAAAATCTTTTGGTCCAGATTTCATAGCATACGCTATTGAGAGCGAACCTCAAACATTTAAAGAGGCTATGTCAACCCCAGAAGCACAAATGTAGAAAGAAGCTATAAATAGCGAAATAGAATCCATACTAAGTAATCATACTTGGGAATTGGTAAACTTGCCTCCTGGAAGTAAACCAATTGGGTGTAAGTGGATTTTCAAATGAAAATTAAAGCCCGATGGATCTATCGATAAGTACAAGGCTAGATTAGTAGCCAAGGGTTATCGACAAAAAGAAGGACTTGACTACTTCGATACTTATTCACCAGTAAGAAGAATAACGTCCATACGGATGTTGATTGCGATTGCAGTATTACACAACTTAGATATCCATCAAATGGATGTCAAGACTGCATTCTTAAATGGTGAATTAAGTGAAGAGATATATATGGAGCAACCTGAAGGATTTAAAGTCAAGGGCCAAGAACACAAGGTGTGTAAATTAGTAAAATCCTTATATGGTTTAAAGCAGGCTCCTAAACAATGGCATGAGAAATTTGATAGTGTCATGATCAAAGATGGATTCACTATCAATGAATGCGATAAGTGTGTTTACACTAAAACAGTTGGAGATGCATGTATCATTGTTTGTCTTTATGTAGACGACATGTTGATACTTGGGACTAATATTGAGATTATTAAGTCCACTAAAAGAATGTTATCCAACTGTTTTGATATGAAGGATCTGGGGGTTGCTGATGTAATTTTAGGAATTAAAATTACTAGAACACCAGATGTAATCAGTCTATCTTAATCTCACTACGTGGATAAGATGATAGAAAGATTCAAGGATCATGGGATAAAAGAGAATACAAATCCTTTTCTCCCACACATCCACCTTCATAAGAATGCAAGAACTGGAATACGCCAGTTGGAGTATTCTCAGATTATCGGAAGTCTAATGTATTCAATGAATTGCACTAGACCCGATATTGCTTACGCTGTAAGCAAGTTAAGTAGATATACTAGTAATCCTAGTGATCTACATTGGACCGCTCTACTACGAGTATTGGGTTACGTATCACATACCAAGGAATATGCCTTGAGATATGGAAAGTATCCTCCTGTACTGGAAGGATACAGTGATGCTAATTGGATTGCAGATTCTGAGGAATCAAAATCAACTAGCGGATACGTATTTACTCTAGCAGGAGCAGCGATATCTTGGAAATCTTCTAAGCAAACATGTATTGCCCGTTCCACTATGGAATCGGAATTCATAGCCTTAGATAAGGCTGGAGAAGAAGCAGAATGGCTTCGACAATTCTTAGAAGATATACCGTTATGGCAAAAGCCAGTGCCCGCTATATGTATACACTGCGACAATCAAACAGCTATATCTAGGGCACAAAATGTGATATATAACGGTAAGTCTAGACATATTCGTCGTAGACATAATACCGTGAAGCAGTTGCTCTCAAATGGAATTATCTCTATTGACTTTATATCGTCAAAGGATAATTTAGCGGATCCGCTTACTAAAGGTTTAAGTGGGAGCGTATAAACTGCGCATCGAGGGGAATGGGTCTAAAAGCCTAACCTTACCGAGTCAGCTTAATGGAAACCTCACTTAGCGACTGGAGATCCCACGGACTAAGTTCAAGAGGAAAAACTAGTTATGATTGACTCAGCAAGTAAGCACTTGGGAGCTTGACTCCAATCCATTCCTATGGTGCACATAAGTGCTTTTCTACAAGTGGGTTAAGGATAAGCTTAACGCTTTTAATGATGCCTATATCTTGTTACTAAACAAGTGGAGTAGAGTAGACTACTCTTAATAGGTCCATCACCTATGTGAGTATAGAGTTGGGTCGGCTCTTTGGGAATCTCTATGGAGGCTGTTATTCCCTAAAGATACTCTCTGAAACCAAGAATGTCCAGGGCCAAAACGGACACAACAGAGAACCAAAGTTGATTTGGAAAGTCACTGTGTGAAGCTTGTTGACTTGACTTACACTAACGGTTAACAGTTCAAGACCTAGTTCACTGATTAGCCAGTAAGTCCGATAAAGCTTTCGCTATGGAAGGTTCAAGACCTAGTTCACCTATCCTTATGCAGTTTCTTTTCTAAAGTACCTTACACAATAGAGTCAGTCTCTTTGTGTGTCATTTCCTTGAATCTCCATTCATTGTGGGGGATTGTTGGAATTGAAGAATATAAAGGTGAATCTTCGAGTTGAATTATGGCGAGATCCGTTGATCGAATCAACCGGATGATGGTTGGAGTGTGTTCTCCTTCCATTGGTGATGAACGTGGTATATTCACATGTTCAATTCCGACTTCGAATGAATGAGATATTCAAGTCCAAAGATTGCCTAATTCAAAGCCAAAACGGGACTAAAGGTAGCTTAAAGCATTTAGTCCCACATTGGCCGTGGGATGGAAGTTTGTGGTGTATAAATAAAGAAAATTGAGAACAAAGGGCGTGTCCTTTGGGTACTTGGAGTTTTCGCGCGCGATTGGGAGGGATCTATGCCCGCACGTGCGCGCGCCGCCGCTGGCGGCGGCGGCCGGCGCCGGCGCCGGTGCCGGTGCTGGGCCTGGGCCTGGGTTCGGGTTCGGGTTCCCTACCCGGCCTGGTTCTTTTTGAATCGGATATGGGAATCCGGATCCGAACCAACCCGCTCCAAGACTGTTGGAATACCAACAGTTGCAACTGTTGGACTGCCAACAGTTGTGACTGTTGGGTGCATCCTTTGGGCTGCCAACAGACACGACTGCTGGGTCAAAAGGGTGCGACCTTTGGTTTGGGTTCGAACCTGTTGGGCACTCCTGGAAGGCTATATAAAGGGCTCCAGATTCTCAATTGAAACAAACCAACACCAATCTTCTCTTCTCTCTCTGAATTCTGAATTGCAAATTAAGTTTTGCATTCTGAATTGCAAAGTAGAGTTCTGAAGTGAAGTGACTTCCAAAAGGGAAGTGGGAAATCAGTAACTCGGTTTTCGAAGCGACTTCCAACGGAGATTCTGCAAAATTGTTCTGAAAGAGGAATCAGAAAATTCAACAGATTCTTTTATAAGAATTGTTGTCTGAATCTGGTACTTCTGAAGAAAGATATTCTTCTACTTTCCATCGTCCTCAACAGTGGGTGCTCCTCCAGAAGAGTAAAGGCAAATATTCGTTTGAAATTTGTCCTTGTACCGCTGCTTCAACGATCCTGTGAAGGTACTGGTTGACTACGGTTCGACCGTACGGTGATTTGGCAGTGCTATCCAAATACCGTGAAGAAGTGTTGTATCTTGGGAGACCAGCGTCCATTATCCCGTTAGCACCGGTGCGGGGGACGTAATTATCTTAAGGAGATTCGCTCTAAGCGTACCTCACTTCAAATACTGTATAAGTGGATTAAGTCCTTTATACAGGGGATATACTTTACAGTATATCGAGATTGACTTAGATTCAGTCTAAGTGATACTGTATAAGTGGATTAAGTCCTTTATACAGGGGATATATTTTACAGTATATCGAGACTGACTTGGATTCAGTCTAATTGGTGCTTAAACCAAGGAAGGAAATTGAAAGGTGGTTCTTAAATTAAGGAACGTTCTATTGAACGGAAAACCTCCCACCTGATATTTGCCGACCTGCCCAATTAGATTGTTGATATCTCAGTGATCTTGATTAGTTGTCAGATTGATTCTTGTTAAGCAGAATTCCCAACACTTAGCACAAAGGCCAATTTTATTTTAAGAAGTAGACCTTCGATCCAAAGGCCAAGCAAGCCCCAGTTGTTTAGTTTGCCACCGCAGTCAGCGGTTTGACCACCGTGGCAGTGGTCAGAGAAAGCCAGCAGTCCTTTGGCTGAATGTCAAACACCTCATGCACGTGGGTCCCACTTTGTCCCCACACGCACAGGGAGGCAAAGTCGCCTCTCTGCTCTCATTCTTCTTACGTTTCTCTCTCTCTTTAGTTCTTCAAAACTCTCATGAGATCTCATCAATGAAGCAAATTAGATCTCTCAATTAAACTGTCAGAAACCCCTCTTTCATCTGTTTAAACCCCCAAACTGATAGTGAGACTAATACCTTAAATTTACATTGAAAAAGATTTTTAAAAATGGGTCCATCAAATTTCCTTGTACTCTCAATCCTCATGCTCTCCCTTCACAATCTCTCTTGTCACACCCTCCACAAAAACGGGAAGAGGGTCGTGAATGTGGATGACTACTGGCTAAAGGCGACGGAGCTACCGACGACAGCGAGGTAATTAAACAAACGTAGGACTATTTGAATTGCATGTAACATTTTTTCAACGATATTCGATACAAATCTTTGTTCATGTTGATGGTATGTGCAGGCATTTGAGAAAGCCTGGAATGAAACCTGCACATCTTTAGTTTCAGCTGTGTTTTTAGTGCCCATGCACAGAAACTACCTTCTGAAGCAATTAAACTTCACTGGCCCTTGCAAGTCTCATGTCACATTTCTGGTAACTAGTTTAGTTTGAATAGTTTCAAGTTACAATACTATGTATCTTCTTTAAATTCTTTATCATGTGTCAGATTAAGGGCACACTTGAAGCTTCGTTGAATCGATCGGACTGGAACGATGAGAACCGGAGGCTCTGGATCGTATTCGATAGCATACAAAACCTCAAAGTCACAGGTGGAGGGACCATCAACGGCAATGGACAAGTTTGGTGGCCAAATTCTTGCAAGAGAAATAAAACACTGGTGATATGTGGTCTTCTCGCTAGTTTTATTTTTTAGCTCTTTCTTTGATCAATGACTAATTATGCTTTCTTTTCCTACAAATTGTTCTGATTTCAGCCCTGTGTCGGTGCACCAACGGTATGTTTGTTCTCAGTCTTATTTACTGGAGAAGAGAATTATGTGTTCAAATGACAGATATTTTCGTCGTTTTTGACAGGCATTGAGCTTTGTTTCATGCAAACACTTGAAGGTGCAGAACTTGAGGATAAAAGATAGCCAACAGTTTCATGTAGTGATCAAAGACAGTAGGAAAGTTAAGCTCTCAAAGCTCTTCATCCATGCACCAGAGAGGAGCCCAAACACAGATGGGATTCATTTGGATCATGCCAGGAACGTCGTTATAAGCAACTGCGACATCAGAACAGGTGACTGAATTGACCTGTTCTTTCATTTTCACGCAGTCGAGAAGAAGAATCGATTATATTGCATAATGTGAAAAAAAAAAAAAAAAAAAAAGTAAAACTGAATACTTGTAGGTGATGATTGCATATCGATCTGGGCTGGATCGAAGAACATAAAAGTTCGCAAGATTTTCTGCGGTCCTGGCCATGGGATCAGGTATCAAACTCTTCATCTCACAAGTTAAAATGATGCAGAATTTAGATAAAAATTCTACCAACAATTCCTTTTGAATTACTTGTTTCATTTGATGTCGTGACCAGTATCGGAAGCTTGGGAAAAATAACACCAAGAACCATGTCAAGAATGTGAAGGTGGACACGGCCACTTTGAATGGTACAACAAATGGAGTTCGGATCAAGACTTGGCAGGTAATACAGAAATCTAAAACAAGTAGTAAAAAGATACATATTCAACCTCGATTTCTTTGCTATTCAAATTAATAGGGAGGGCGCGGCTATGCAAAGCACATAACTTTCGAGAATATCGCCATGCACAATGTTACAAACCCTATAGTCATCGATCAATTTTACTGCGACTCCAAGGTTCCATGCCCTGAACAGGTAAAAATAGCAGAATAACTCTCTTCATCACATTTTCACAACATAACTTGCAAGAAATTAACAATCTTCCCTCATTTCAGCGCAACGCAGTGGCAATTAAGCATGTGCTATACAAGAACATCAAGGGAACAAGCGCTTCGAATGTGTCTGTCAAATTCAATTGCAGCAAGACAGTTCCATGTCGCGGTATAAAGTTGCAGGATATTGATTTAGATCGAGAAGATGGAGAGAGCACGCGAAGTTCCTGCAATAATGTTCATTGGACTAGAAGTGGGACTGTAATCCCAACTCCTTGTGTCCAAAAGATCTGATAGAGAACAGATTTGTTGAAAGATTGAGAATTGGTTGCCAAAGGCGACAACAAAATGTCAGAAATTCATTCATCTACTCTTTGTAGTTAGAACAGGTAATAATAACTGATGCAAGTTACAACATAAAAAGTGAAATTTGCTTCTTGTCCTCTAATCTTCATTCTGCATTTCAAATGAAATTAAGGTAGATTGTATATTGCACTCACGTATATATGAGATGTGGCATGGACTCTATGTGCATATGAATGCAACACTTTTGACTACATACAAGCCCATACATATCTATGTGTGTGTGTGTGTGTGTGTGTGTGTGTGTTTCTAAGTGTGTGTCAAATCTAGATGGAAATGTGCCATCTTAAATATCCAAGATTACTTGGTGTGGATTTTGCAGACCAAAATAATCTAGGGTTGTTTATCATCATGATACATTGATAGATTTCACAAAACAAGATGCTAGCACAAATCTCACACATTACAAAACTGTAAACTACAAGAGATCAACTACCATGTGGAATCAACAGTTAGTAGCGCAAACATAATGTCTCTCAGCTCTCTCTCTCTCTCTCTCTCTCTCTCTCTCTCTCTCTCTCTCAAATATTCCACAATTGATCACTTCTTCTCTTCTACCACCTCTGCCCCCTCGGCCAGCGCTGCCGGAACCCCGCCGTCGATGCAGCTCCGGCACTTGCTCTCCACCCACCCTTCAATGTCATGCTCTCCAACCAAACGCCACCCGCCGCACACCCGTGCCAAAATCCCCGCCAACACCGTAACTATCACTATCGCCGACACGACCACCACCAGCGTCTCCATCGACCGCCTCGTTGAGTGCGTTGCGGCAGGGGTTTCGCCGGCCAGCGGTGGCGCCAGCTGCTCCATTCTCTCAAGAACTAGACTGAGTGAGTGGTACTAGATAGCCAGCACGAAATGTGTTTGGCTTGTGATTTTTTTTCCCCCATTGATTGTAGCCAATGGCAATGGGGGGCATTGGGAGGTGAAGCAATTTGGATTCAAGTGGTCAGTTGGTGTTGGAGTGTAGCAGGCTCATATGATGAATCCAGTGAGTCACACTTTTGTGTGATTTGGCTCTTCGTTGGTCTGCAGGGATCACTGATTCACCCAACTCAATGTATTTACTTTTTTTTTTCGGGGGGACTGCTGATAAAGTCCGTGGTCAGTGCAAAAGAAACTAAAGCCTTTGGGAGGATTCCAGGGACAATGTGCCCTAATCCAGCTTCCCAGATGCGGCTGAATAGACTCCTTATTGAGAAGTACAAAAGAACTTGTTCGCAAACAAGAGAAATAGAACAATGTGCAATAGATGGAATGCTAACTACAGAATTACGAAGATAATAATTATTGTGCGCTTTCCACCATTGTCATATCAGGAAGGCGCCGTAAAAGCAAAAACTGAAACTAATGGTGATAGGATGAAAAGAGAGGCCTGGTCCAAACCATTCAAATACTTCCCATAAAACTTGTTGAACGGAGGGAGACAATAGAAGTGGGGTATAAATTGGTAACTAGCTAGTACTGTATTTACTTTTCATGACAACAGAAGTTGGGGTATAAATTTGATGCTAGCTAGTACTGGATTAGACAACAAGGCTAAATTATGATAGTCTTATGTGGAAAAAATCACACAGCCTACGTAAATTGATGATTAAAAATTTTCATTGAACACGTGTTTACATAATAGCAATTGACGAACCAACATTCTATAGTACTGTAACCGCAAATATACACCGACACCCATGATTGCCACAGAAGAACATCTCTTTTCCTTTAAAAAAAAAAAAAATACTCGTATATTTCGATAACTCTTAAGGCGATTGTCATGATCATGAAAGCTTGTTATAGAAGAAGTTTATGCGGTCCTGGTCAGGTTTCACTTTTATTGAGTGTATGAGATGAACTGTTTCACTAAATATATATACCAAAACATTAAATACAAGTCAAATATACACTACTTACAACATTATCATCCCATCTGAGCAAAAGCAATCTATAGATACAAGTATAATTCGACTGATATAATCAAACATCTAAAATAAATCCCTATCACTATTAGAGTTCAGACATTAAATAATGAACAATATCCCAGATACTGTCACTGTAAACTCCATTGAAATACAAGAAAATCTAACCTAGATGTCTCAAACTAAAGTTACTATGTATATAGGATAGAGTCTAGTCAGTGACTAGGAAATATAATAAATGGAATGTACTTAAAGAATGAATGTTAGAAGGCTTATGATTCACTATATTTAGGACATTCGACTTGTGAATGAAGGCTACATAGACGAAGCCAATACTATAACTTACCAAGGTTTAACAAAGTGCGAGGCGGCCCTAGGCGGCAGATCTGAGGCCTAGCACCTAGGGGACTAGACGGGGTCTAAGCGTTTTTCTATATTTTTTAATTTTAAAATTTATTTAAGTTTGTTAGATGTTCAAAATAGTTTAGATAGATCTTAAAAAGAGCAACAGAGAGAGAGAGAGAGAGAGAGAGAGAGAGAGAGAGAGAGAGAGAGTGCCAGCCAGCAGCAGCAGCAAGCAGTGGCAAACTACAGCATCAGCAGTAGGGTTGGGAATTTTACCTGATCCCCCATTCCTGAACTGAACCGAACCGATCCGGTCCTGGATATTTATGGTTGGGATATGGAATGAAATTCATGATGTTTATAAATAAGTAACAATATAATTTCTAGATTTTATATTGAGTGTAAATTTATTCTCTAACTTTATATTTTTCTAGTACAAATACTTCAATTTTACTTCTAATAAAAATAATATGTTCCGGCTCTTTTAACATGTATACTTTGGTTATTGTGCATAATTATATTTATTTCTCGTAACATCCGATCGAAAATCGACTTAGAACCGAATCCGACTCTAACCAATGAACACTGGGTAGGATACAACTTTATCTTTTATATACCTATATCCAAAATCCCAAATGGGCATTAAGAACCCGACCCAACTAAAACTCAACCCCGACCCCAATGCCTCGTGGATAGAGTTTGGGTCAAAATTTTGGACCTTATGTATATACAGGTCCGGTTATGGATATAGAAAATCGAAACTGACCTAACCCATTACAAGCTCTAATCAACAGAAGCACATTAGGAGCAGCAGAAGAAGAGAGGAGAACGGAGGAGGGTGTAATTTAATTACTAAAATGAAATTTTAATTGCCTAAAACTAAAGGTAAAAGATAGTGTTTTACCCTTGACTTTTTAGGAGGAGCTTCGAGAAGCTCGCCGGTGTCGACAAGCTGTCAGACGGCCACCTCCAAATGAGACAGATCAGGCATAGAGAAGAGAATTGGGGGCTCGGATTTCTTTTTGGGATTTTATACCCCCCCCCCTCAAAAAAAAAAAAACACCTAACCCGATTGTAAAATGGGTCGGACCCACTTTAAACTAGTCTAACCTGCTTAACCTATAATTTTTCTGGGTCTAAGCGGACCGCCTAGTTGACTCAAAATCCGACTGCACCAACACTTGCCCAAGCCCGCCACGCATAGGCGGACTTGTATATGTGAGTCTTTTATTAGTCAATCATCCAATAATTTGGCTTTCTTTTTTGCTGTACAAATTTTCCTTGTACGAGAAATCAACCATGGATTTTCCCGAGCGTCACCGACGCTGCTCTCATCACAGCACAGAAATTCTTCGAGCTACCAATGGAGGAGATGGAATTGGCTTCTGATGACATTACAAGGACAATGCGCTACGGTTCGAGCTCCTAGGGTCATTCCTCCAACAGTACTCGCACCAGATTGAAAGGTCAAGTGGATTGACCTCTAGCTATCCAAACCTGCAGACTTCAGATTGTGGTGTTTTTCTGTACAAGTTTAAGATCAGGTGGACCATGCAGAACATTGTCCACCAAAACTTGTGGTTCACAGGGTACGAGCCCACAGCCAGACTTTCCCTATGTAGACAGGCCTAGGTTGTCCATGTTTTAAGTGTTTCACCTACACCTATTTGAATCCTCTGTTAAAATCATCAATTTATGCACTTGTTTATTGGTGTTTTATCAGTTAACCACATGTGAATCGTTTGGATAAACCTTTGTCCTATTATGTTATGATATAATGCATCGTTATCTGTGTGCAGGCAAATTTTTTTTTTTTTTTCTGCATATCCACAATTCTTTGGGAAACTTGTCTATAAGTCCCTGAAATAAGAATATCCTGTGAAAAACTCCTTGCAGTTTAAAACGCTGTGAAAAAGCCTCCTGACCAAGTTTCCCAGCCACCCCCGTCCCTGTTCCCACCAAAGGGCAATACACATGGAATTGTATTTTTAAAATGACCTTATTGCCCTTGATTTGCTAGCTTCTATGAGTTGACAAGTAAGAGGTTTGTGCGCATGACGAGCATTTTAATGCTCATCACGCGCTAGTTCGTGTGGCCCAACTGTTCGCCTCATTGGAGGCTATATTTTGTCTACTCTTTCTCATCACGCGCTAGTCGTGTGGCCTAACTATTCGCCTCAGTGGAGGCTATATTTTGTCCACTCTTCTTTATTTTCTGTCCACCTGAATCAGAATCAGCATTCTCAGTATTTTATGTGATTTTTTTATGTGATTTATTGTGGATTTGGAGAAAAATATAATGATGTGATGTGAAAATTGATGAGAATATTGATCCTATCATACATAATTTGCTCATCCACTTTTGATTCTTAACCGCTTTCTTCTCTCTCATTTCTATCTCCTTGTTCTTTCTTCTTTCTCTATTCTCACAATCCTTTTATTTTAATGATTTTATCATCAAAAAATGAATCTTATTCATCTTTTATGGAAGAAAATGACTCTATTTTGATGAGTATTGTTAGCTCTCTTAATGGTAAAGGAACCTTTTGAAACTGAAAGACGGTACCATCATTTCTGCCTTCAAGATGGATGTATCCAACACACTAAATCTTTATATACGTCAAGTAACTTTTGTTTATAAACTTGAGCAACAGCCCAACGTAATTTTGGTTTGCTGGACGTGTAACTGCACACTTGTGAATGCACAGATAAGGCTTAATGGTGATGGTGCTTCGACGTCCGGATCCTCCCCCAAACAAGCCAGAAGTAAAAGAATTTGTTCAATCATCTCGTTCTTTAGTATTGTATATAATGTTTGATTTTTGTCCACAATATTATTATTTTGTCCACCATGGCCTGTTACAATCCACTATATGATGTTTTTGTCAAATCAAATTTTATTTTTATCCAACTTCTAAATTGTTTGTCCACAAGGTTTATTTTTTTGTCCAATTTCTATATAATTTGTGTCACGCCCCTTCTTCAAATACACTGAAGCGGAGACGCGACGAGAGTCGGCGATATATATACGCGAGGAGAATACCCGTGTACACGCTAAACCTAAAGTGACATGGACAAGCTATATCAAACAACTATATAAGCAGTAAATCATTGCAACATGACATAAATTACTAACACATGATAACAATATTTTATGGGTAAATCAAATAGAATAAAGCAGAGTCCAGACGATATAGAGAATCAAAAAAATGAAACAAGCAATGAAAAACAAAGCAAGAACAATACCCAAGACTACAAGATCAAATGAATAAGTCTGAACTCCTCGCAATACGTGTGATCCTCTCCAAATACTTGATCAGCAAAATAGAATATATATATATATATATATATATATATATATATATATATATATATATATATATATATGGACCTGAATGTGCAAATTCAGAGGAGTCAGAAAACACCCAATGAGTGGGTAAAATGAGGAAAAGTGCACGTGCATATATCGTGTGAGCATACTATGTTACTACCATGAAAATATACTAGATAAAGAAATCATATGAATAAAACGATAATAAGAAGATAGTATAGTACACTATGATGTCAATTTGCATAATACAATTTATTAAGAAAACGTGTAGTAAATAACTTAAAAAGTATGAGATCAATATGTTATACAATAATGTGTCAAGTGTCAGTCATAGCATATATGTCATGTGAACACAATCAATTTACAGTACATTATTATTAATTATGTCAGCGAATACTAATTGTCATATGTAATAGACGCATCTCATACGCCTACTGCACATGTAAATTGGGGTCCTATGTTATTGAAAGTGATCGGTTGGAGACATTATTTATAGTTTAGGTGAAACCCGTACATACCCGGGACCATACTCAAGCTCCTAGCGCTGAACCAGGCCGTACCGTCAGGTACTCAATACATGAACAATAACAATATAAACATGTCGGGATGTCAGTCACTTCGGGAAACCCTACAGTGGAACCCTCTTTCGGCTGCGCAACCTATATCCTAGGTCGACCTAAAAACGGATGATGTCTCCTCCATCAATTTTCCCAATCCCGGTGTAAGTTGTCCAATTACATTATTAATTATTTTACTTAAATTCATCAATATCCATGTTATCTCGATTACTAAAACAGTACGATAACGATAACAGTGACAATGAAAATGTGATAACAATGTAATAAGTTAAACAAGACAGTGGTGTTCCAGTTTGACAATATCTTATCAGTAATTTCAGTAACATGAATTTAACTATTACATGACATGTACGATTTATCAAAGTGCACTCACATCTAAAACTAATCAATATCTTATCCATACATAATAGGATATAACTAAACAAGCCTCTTAACTTTTAATCTCAATACAGTCATTGTAACCATCAAGTATATAATTTATTTTCAATCCACAAGCTAAATTGATCAATAAGATAGTTCTCTTATTTCTATCAAACTGCTCTAATCCTCTATATCCATCAGCATATCCAAGTCTCAACATAATGAAATAAAATACATCTAATAAAATCTTCATTACCCAAATCGATCAAGATCATTAATCCACCTCCACTTCAATCAAACTCAATCACCGATCCAAAACCAAGGCAACAACCCAATGGTATAAATATAAAATCCATTGTCTGTTTCAAACAACAAGAAATTCAATATTTAAATAAAGCTATATTCTGTGATCAATCCTCAATATCCAACTAAATTATGGTCTGAATCATCACCAATTAGGAAAAATCAAATATTACGAGTAATTCACATGGAATTTATCATTTAACCACAACCACGAACTAATCTAATCTCCAGATCAAATTGAATTGCATTCTAAGATTTATTACAACTAGATAAGAATCCAAAGTCGTAATCGACTACACATGAAACGATACAAACATTAATGTCCCAGTGACAAAATACAGAGTCTATAGTTTAAACCTCAAGTGTATATCTAACGCATTATCTTCAATGTATTTAAACTCTCCCGCCTAATAATAATCTCCAGTTAATAATCTTTTGTACTAGACTTAATGATCACTAAAACAATTATTCATCAATAAACAATTTCACATTCCACCAAATAATTTCTAAGATTTTCTCTATTTATTTAAAACATGTAAAATAAATAAATGTAAGTGAACATGAACATTTTCAGGACAGAATATTGAAAAAGCAATTAATTCATAAACTTGTAGCGAATAGTGAATAGTAAGTTGACACAATTTAAATAGCGAATAATAGATAATCCATTGATACGATAGAAGACTACAAAATTAAATAAATTAAATGCACAAACCATGTAAACACTCACTAAAAATTTAATAACAATAAATTAACAAAATAAATACTCACATGAAATGATAAAATAAAATGCATAATTATTATAAACGAATAAAACAAACATTTACATGAAATGACACAGATCCGGATCTGAATCGCCATCAGGTCTGCACTGCACGAACTTTTCCAGATCTCTGAATCGTTTCGCGTGTCGAATCTTCGAATCGGCTTGTGTGGCACTGTAACACGACTCTGAATCTTCTGTTACTGGGTTCGGATCGAGTCTACATGGTGGTAGTGGATGCACAAGTGAAACACACACAGTTAGACATACACACACGTACACATGCACACTAACATAACACATGCACGCACGCACGCACACGTGCACACAAACACATACACACTTATAAAGAGGACACACAACACATACACAGACGCATGTACATAGAACACACGAATATACACAATACAGAGACAGAGGGATAAAAAGGAGAGAGGAAATAGAGAAAGAAAAAGGAAAATGATAAAAGAGGGCAGGGAAGAGGGAGGGAAAGAGTCTGAGATGGAGGAAAAAAGGGATGCCGTGAGATCTTGTGGTTGGGTGGCACGGTAGCAAGGGAGGAGGCGCAGGGCTACATGGCGGCAACTTGACGAAGGTGGAAGAGAAGAGAGGGAGAAGGCGGCAACCATGGCAGCAAGGTGCAGAAGGTTGGGTCTCGGATGAGGGTGGCCGACGCTCGGCGGTGATGACGAGTAGGTGGTCCAGGATGGGGCGGTTCTTGAGGAGGTCGGGGTTGTTGGGGTTTTACCGAAGTCGGGGGTCATTGTCGGGGAACCCAACGAAGCCGCCGAGGGGGAAAGCGCGACGCTCGCGGGTTCAGGTGTCGCACTCGCAGCACCAGAGATGGAGGGTGGAGATCAAGTCCATGTGTTGCGGCAGTGCTCGACCATGGATGAAGAGAAGGTGATGATGATGACGGTTATCGCGTGGTCATCAGCACAGTGGAGACACGCGGCTAGAAGCGATCGGGCAGTGTGGTGCTCGCGGAGGAGCAGAGATGGAGGTGGCGGTGCTTGGGCTAGGGTTATGAGTTGCAATTAGGTTCCATTTGAGAGAGATGAGAGGAAGGAGGTGAGAGAAATATATAAGAGGGGTATATAGGTTGGGCTTGGTTTTGTGGGCTTCCTTTTTATTATTATTATTTTCTTTTTCTTTTTTGAAAAGCCTAGGGCTTATTGAGCTGGGCTGGATTGAATAAAAATAAAAAAGACGGAAAAGTGATTGGGAAAGGTAGTGGCTTTTGGGTTGGGCTAAGGCAAAAATAATAATTAGGAAATGAGAGAGAAGTGGGTTGGGCTTGGTTGGAATAAAAATAAAAAATGAGAAAAAGGAAAAAAATATCAACCTAAATAATAATAATTAATAACAATTTCATATCATTAAAATAATTAATAATAATTGCAGTAATTTATCATAATTAATAATAATAACTCACATAAGATAATATACCATAACTAATAAAAATTACACACACACATACACATATATATCAAAATACTATGATTTACTATTAAAACTAGTATTGTAAAATAGAGATATTATATTTTGTCCATACTGATCCTTTTTTGTCCACCTTCTACATAGTTTGTCCACAAGGATCTTTATTTATCCATCATATATGTACTTTGTCTACCATCCAATGATTTTTATCCATCATACATTTATTTTGTCTACCATACATGTATTGTGTCCACCATCTGATATTTTGTGTCCACAATATTTTATGTATTGTCATTACAAGCCTTTTAAATTTTAATTTTTTCATGCAGTCAACTCTTACTGTGTACAGAAGAATCAGCGAATGTGTTAGCCACCAATGCCTCTATTATTGATCCCAATGACGGTCAACACATGTCGTTAACAGAAGACATTGTGAATGACACCATTCATATCCCTGCTTGGTGGCATGATTGTAGTACTGGTGTTGACCAACAATTTGACAGTATGAAAGAAGTGAGGTTGGCATTGATCTACTACATTGCGAAGAAATTTGTGTGATTTTGTGAAGACTATGAAAAAAGGATCACAGTCAAATGCTCAAAGAAGAAGAAAACTGGCTGCGCTTGGAGGCTCCATGCATCACTGATGACACACACCACTAGATTTGCCATTAAAACCTTCAATTATGTCACACGTGTGGTGGAAAAATGGGTACTGATAGGCATAAGAGCATTCAGAAAATGGGTATCAGATATTCTTCAATCGGTATTGAAACACTGATCCACATACACGCCCTATGATACTCAAAAAGATTTCAAAGCTCAATTTAGAGTGACACTCACATACGACAAGATTTGGTGGGGAAAGGAGTTAGCGCAGAACGACTTGCATGGACTAACACGACACTCTTATGACAGCCTGCGATAGTGAGAATTTTTTCCACTTATCAAATGTTCTATCCACATTCAAAAATAGTATGTCCACTTTTCCTATATTTTGGCTATTTTTAATATATTATGTCCCCTTCCTAAAATATTATGTCCATCTTTTCTATATTCTGTCCAAAATCTCTATATTTTGTCTACATTCTTGTTATTATGTCCACTTTTTCTATATTATGTCCACCTTTTCTATATTATGTCTAACTTTTACATCCAAATGGTAGTAATAGCAGTAATTATCTCTCGTGCAGGTACGAGCAGAAGGTATTGGAGATGAACCCTGGTTGTTTCATTTCTATTATGTTGTAGACGGTCGGTTCATAAGGCTCTTTGTTTTTTATGGTACTTGCGTTGAAGGTTTCCGAACCGCCTGCAAACCTCTAATATTTTTGGATGGTATCTTTCTGAAAGATCGTTACAAAGATATAGCTACAGCTTATGATGACAACAACAAACTATTCTCGCTGGCCTTTTGCGTGTGCGACATCGAAGACGAGAGAAACTGGAATTGGTTTCTTTAGGGATTTAGACAGATGTATGAAGAGGTAGCCGACCCTATTGTCCACCCCACCTAGTGTTCAACTCCGATTCGAAAAAAAAATTACAATCATTTGACAAAAAGCTTGTAAAAATCTTGATTTTAATTTGTCATTCACAAGAATTTGCTAAAAATTTTGAAGTGAGATGCTTACAAGTACAATGTTGAGGATTACAATAAAAAAGTATACAAACTGATGGAGAAGTCAGTAAAAGCGCACCAGTAGCTTGTGTCATATCAACCAGAAAATTAGGCAAACACATTTTTTTGAAATAAGATACATGTTTTATGACCATTATCTATTACTTTTTGTCCACATTTTCCTCTACTCTGTTGACTTTATATAATAATTGTCCACCTTTTGTATAGTTTTATCCACATTCTTTCCAATGATGTACACATTCTTTCCAAGATGTCAACCTTAACCCGAATTTGTCCACCATATCTGATTTTCTGTCAACTTTTGTAATATTCTATCAGATTGGACATGTCACTTCTAATTATGCAAAGTCATAATAATTGAATTCTTGTGGCTATGTGGCTTCCAGTGTTGCAAATGGTAGACCACATAAGCATTCAAATCATGGAGTGTTGAACACCAAGAGGATGGCTGAAAAATGGACCACTCTTCTCTGCGCGGCACAGCAAAAGTTGAACGACATGTCTGCATCCTTTTTCCTTTTGGTTAAACAGGCTGTCGAAGATGTCTATGAAGTTTTTGATTGTCATACTGATATGGTTCATCCCTCACTTTGGTCCTGCACCGCCGGGAATGGAATGTTACCCGCATTTCATACAGACATGCATGTACCGTCATTCGCTTCATGCAACAGAGTATTCTTGTTTACATAGATTATCACATGACGGTAGAGGCATTCATAGTGTGCCCCAACTCTGCATCCTATCACTGATTATGATAAGCTAAAGGTAAGATTATGTCCTCTAAAATTGTGTCCACCTTTTCACACATCTTGTCCACCATAATTGTACTATGTTCACCTGACTAATATTTTGTTCACTTAACTAATATTATGTTCACCTGACTAATATTACGTCCACCTAACTGTTATTCTGTCCATCTAAAATTTATTATGTCAATTTTCTCTATATTATATCCACCTAACTAATATTCTATATACAGGTAACAGACGACTCTCCAAATAGGTCCTCCTATAATGAAGAAGCGCCGTGGGAGGAACAAGACAAGACGTGTCAATAATCGATTTGTGACGCGTCCTGTTGTGTACGGGAGATACAGGAAGGACACAATCAGCTTACTTGCAATGCCGGTATAAATGAGCAACTCATTCAAGCTACTTATATGTGAACAACTTTGTATCATTTTTGTTAAATACAGAATAGTTGTGGATAACTTTGTTAAATATGAAATAGCTTGGCGACCTTTGTACTATGTTGTCTAACTTTCTTTAATAATGTGTCCACCATTTTTAATATTTTGTCTACCTTATCATATTGTGTGTCCACCTTCTCTAATAATCAGTCCACCTATTTCTCTCTGTCTATCTACTTTAATAATCTATCCACCTTCTAATATAAAAATTTGTCCACCATTAATATTGAATTAGTATAAGGGTTAATAAAGAGTTAAACTGCGCAAATAAACTTAATACAACAAAAATAGGTTAACTCTTAATTGTACTCATAAAACCAACAAATATTTTAAAATTGTCATAAAAATTATTATGATTGGGAATCATGCAATTGTGAAAGGTGCCACTCAGGTTTAAACTGCAGAAGTGCTATAGAATGTCTCCTTAATCACTTCTCTCTTCACCACCAGCTTCGCACAGAGTCTGAACGCGGAACACCTTCATGAATTTTTCAGGGGGTATAACTTCTAACAAGTTTTCACCCCCAGAC
This sequence comes from Agave tequilana, assembly GCA_038442645.1. Lineage (NCBI taxonomy): Eukaryota > Viridiplantae > Streptophyta > Magnoliopsida > Asparagales > Asparagaceae > Agave > Agave tequilana. Next base: position 54,265 of record JAVJIF010003728.1, read on the forward strand.
GATTGTCCTTATATACTCCCAAACAAATAGCCCACAGTCAAATCTGCATAGAAGAAATTTGCACAATAGTATAAATAGGCATTAAATTATATATGGGAGACAGTAATTGATAAATGTGGACAGAGATTGATAAATTTGGACAGAAACTAAGCACGTTAGACAAAAATTTAAAATAGTGGATAGAAAATTAGAAAGGCCGACAGAATATGAGAATGTTAGATAAAAATTTAGAAAAGGTAGATACATTGAAAGAAAGTATCACACTTGTCCACTTGTTGCTGCGCCGAAAGTTGTCGGTATGTGAAGTGCTTAATGAATGTCTTAGTTGGGGTGCCTCTCATGCTCTTAAACAACTTGATGATCTGCGCAGGACAGAACTGTAATGGGCTCTCCTCATTTTGAAAGTCAACCTTTAGAATGTGCCAATGTTGTTCACTGCAGAGTGAAATAAGCAGAATTTGCCTCTCATTCTCAACATACTGCTTCACATATGTCACATAACATCGACTCGCTTCAAGAGTCATCTCATATCTCAAACAGCTATGTTAAAAGAGCTAAGGTAAATAAACAAAAATTGATATAAGTGGGCAGAAATTGATATAAGTGGACATAAATTGATATAAGTGACATATATTTATTATGATAGACAGAAAGTGATAAACATAAACCAAATTTTCAAATGAAAAACTGTTGATAAACAATTTGTATGCTCTGATACCAATTGTTGTGATTTCAGAGAGGACGCCCCCACGACCGGATCGACTGGACCGGCGCAGCGGAAACAAATCACATGATCTACTAAGGCAACTTGAAGAAGAGAAGATATTTCAAAGTAAATAGAAAGCCAACACGCAATATAACGTGATTCTGCCGATCAAACAGAGCATGTGTACGTCCACGGGAGAAGGGGGAGACTTCATTAAAACTTTAGGGGAGTACAATAAGAATTACTTACACCTCACGCTGAGAAGTTACAAGCCCTTGATGGCCGCCAAGAACAACAAACTTTTATGGCTAAGCTTCTCTCACGAATTTCTCACCTAGATGAATTACACCCTTAGGAATTATAAATTCATAGGATTCTCTTAAAATACATTGAAGGCCATCTCTAGGAGGTTATTTATAGAACATAGAACTCTCCCTGTCTTAAACAAACTCATTAAATCAGAATAAAGAAAACTTGAATCTAACTCGGACTCAAAACATCTTCAATCAGAATAAAGAAAACTTGAATCCAACTCGGATTCCAAATAAATCTAGAAAAGGAAACTGTCGAATCCGACATTAATCAACCTTCATGACGTATTCACGTCATAATCCTAACAATCTCCCCCCATAACTTGAATATGTCCAAGTCCGAGAATAGCCACCATGCTCCATGTGCTCGCATCCACGCACAATTGAACAAACTTGACTTCATCTCCATCTCACTCTCTCTTCTCCATAACCCCCTTATGGGGTTCACATCTTGATAGGTCAAATAAGTTCAGGCCCAACTTGAACTTTATTACCCAATTATCTTCTTGATCTACACAAGATCTATAAGAATTTGCTCCATCATAAGAGTAACGATCTAGACTATCTTGTTGCGCGCCTAATCCCAATCTCCCTTCCCGGTACAATTGAACATCCGAGCTCGAATCCATCGTAATCTCTGATTGTTCCACAACCACCGCTTTTGAAGCCGAGGATAACTGCAATCTACCAACTGTAACATCCGAATTCCGCTACATATACGCATTGTCCGCACGTTCTGCTTGAAACATCACATGGGCAACTTTGAAAACTTTCATAAGATAACTTTTTGAACTGAAACAGAACACTTCTTTGTGTAGAGCTCCAAGAGAGATGAGATGTACCTTGATTAGGGAACATGACGAACGCCTTGAAAAGTAGTGATACATCCATCATGAGACCAAAACTGTATTGTTCCTTCGCCAATCACCTTGCTTGTAGCAGAATTCCCCATGAAAACTTCTCCCCCTTGAACCAAAGTGTATGAAGAAAACTTCTTATTGGAACTGATATGCTATAAACATCCAGAATTTATGACCCCCTATCTTTATTACCAACTGGTCTATCTGTAACAGATAGAACGAGCACTGTTCTTCATCTCCTTCAACTAGTTCAGTGATGTTAACATCTGGTTGTTTCTCCTTTCGAAGCCAACACTCAGATCTAATGTGTCCTTCTTGTGACAATAGTTGCATGTCAAATTATTGTGTTTTGAGATACCAATTGTTGGTAAACAATCTGTATACTCTGATACCAATTATTGTTATTTCAGGGGAGGACGCCCCCACAACCGGATCGACTAGGGCGGCGCCGAAAACAAAATCACAGGATCTACTAAGGCAACTTGAAGAAGAGAAGAAGATATTCCAAAGTAGATAGAAAGCCAACACATAATATAACGTGGTTCCACCGATCAAACAGATCGTGTGTACGTCCACGAGAGAAGGGGAGACTTTAAAACTTTAGATGAGTACAATAAGAATTACTTACACCTCACGCTAAGAAGTTACAAGCCCTTGATGGCCGCCAAGAACAGCGAACCCTTATGGCTAAGTTTCTCACAAATTTCTCACTTAGATGAATTACACCCTTAGAAATTACAAATTCATAGGATTCTCTTGGAATACATTGAAGGCCACCCCTAGGGGATAATTTATAGACCATAAAACTCTCCTAGTCCTAAACAAACTCCTTCAATCAGAATAAAAGAAACTTGAATCCAACTCGAAATCCAACTCGGGCTCAAAACACCTTCAATCAAAATAAAGAAAACTTGAATCCAACTCGGACTCAAAACAGATCCAGAAAAAGAAAACTGTCAAATCTGACATTAATCAACCTACATGACGTATTCACATCATAATCCTAACAAAAACATACAGAGAATCACGAACGGACTATTCTAAATTTTCTGTAGAGGTCCTCATGCTGACCATCCTGTAACCGGCGAACCTCTCCCCTAATCAATGCATCAAGCATCTGACAAAGTTTGTTAAATAAATTTAAAAATTATAAGTTCTGCAAACCAATTGAAGAGCATAAAAGCAGACAACTCACCTTAGCATAAAGCATACAGTCGTGAAACGTCTGGAGGTCTTTATGGGTTATGAACATATCTTTTCACGACCAAACATGTACTTGTTGGCTGTTTATTTGACCAAAATAGACAGATAATAAGAATGGTGGACAGAATCTAACTAAGATAGAAATGAACACATGTAGACATAAATTACATAAAAGTGGACGGATATCGACTATGGTAGACAAAAGGGACAAATTTAGTCAAAATTGTACAAAAGTAGATAGAATTTGATAAAGATAGAAGTTAACCTCAGAACTGATAGCTGGAGGACCTTCTCTAAAGCAGCATATTCCTCATGATTCAGCAAAGCGGATGGGTCCCACTGAGTGACATTGTGGACAAACTCAATCTCTTTACCGTCCTCATTGTACATTACCAAAGTGAAGTCAGGATCTTTGGGAACATCAGAATTCAATTCTTCGATTTTTATTGGTCCTGGGTAACAGGCTCATCTGTTCTGGGATTCGATGAACATTCATGACACGTGGTTCTGATTGGGTCAGAGGGGCAGGGGCTTGTGTTGCAAGAGGGAGGGGCTTCTATTACATTTTCAGCTTTCCTCTAATGCTTTGTTTTCGTTCGTTTTCCCGTCCAATGGACAGAAATTCAAAACAGTTAGACAAAGTTCCCAATATGTAGACATAAATTGTGAAATGTGGACTTTTAATAAGATGTTGGACACACTTCCTAATATGTAGGCAGAAAGTGAGAATTGTGGACAGTAAATACCTTTATTACAGGAACACCCCATGACGGAGATGTAACTAATTTGGAAGGCTAACGGATAGATCGTGCCTTCACAATCATCACAATGTTGGTCTTACCAGCCTCCTCTTTCTTCTGGTGGCGCTTGTTTGTTTTCGAAGGGAACACCTTCTTGCGGGTGTTCTTCTTCCTCCTCTTCCATCGAAGCAACAAGTTCCAAACAAAAAATTGAACCGTGAGGGGGTTGTCCATGTACCTTAATTAATTACGTCCTCAAATAATAGGAGCATAAAAGATTGATTAAAACTATGTAAAAACGGTCTTGTGGTTGTTGAATCGAGTGACAAGCATACTTCGTGGGAACAAATTGCCCAAAATATTTTGATGGGGAGAAAGAGAGTCGATGACATATGATTTGCAATTGGGAGACAAAAGGGAGAACAAAAGAGAGACAGTTGAGATGTGAGAGAGAGAGTCAGTTAATATAAGAAGAGATTGATGTAGAATGGGAAATGAACCATCACAAAAAGAGCGCACATCCTCAGTTCCTAATCTCTCTCTTTTCTCTCAATTAACAAAAATGTAGCTCTGTTTTAAAGGTGGGGCCTCTATTTTTTCAGGTTTTTAAACTTGATCACTAGTTGGGTCCAAATTAGAACTCATGAGGCCCCACCATATATGGGGCCCTCTCAGCAGTGGGGCCCTAAGTGGTTGCTCAGGGCGCTCCTGCTGAGAGCCGACTCTGAGTGCGCCTCTACCCCCTGAGCAGCACCACCTTCACATGCAAACACGACCAAACTGCATCAAGCCAAACATGAGTGGGATCTACTCTACGAATATCAACCTAACCTTCTATGCAAAAATTTGATGAGAGAAACTCTTCAAATAATTGCATCAAATCTTTTGAAATCTGATAAAGATCTTAAAAATCACAAACAAATCCAAACAAAGACAAAAGATAAAAAGATGTCAAGAATGAAGACAAATTGCCTTTTTGATACAGTCAAAAGGTGATATAGATTGGAGATATCGCTTCAAAGGTAACTTGTATTTTTTTCTTCTTTGGAGTTGGGTTCTTTAAATCTTTGGGAGGGATTTAAGAAGATTATTATACTCATTTGTTGATTGAGCAGTAGTGGATTTTGACTTGCCTTGTGGTCTTTCTCAAAAGAGTTTCCACGTATATATTGGTGTTTGCGCCTAATCTATGTTGGTTTATATGGTTGGGTATTTTCCCTATTTGTGAGGTTGTCATATTGCTATTTGATCTATCACATATTTGTTTAACAAGTGGTATCGGAGCAATGGTTGGATGAATGAGGAAATTGAATCAGAAGACTACTAGACATATCAGACAGAGTTGGATGAGAGTGTGTTCCATGATGTGCCTACCAAGACGTCAGCCCATTCACTTTGGAAGAAGTTATAGAGCTTGTACGAGAGAAAAACAACAGGAAACAAGGATTTTTCTCATCCGGAAGCTTGTGAATCTGTGATAAGTTGATGGTGGTTCCACAGTCGAGCATCTGAATGATATCCAGAGCATCGTGAATCAATTGTCTGCTATGAAGATGGTTATGGACGATGAACTATTAGCATTAGTCCTCGGTTCTCTTCCCGACAATTGGGAAACCTTGATGGTCTCACTTAGCAACTCCGCCCTAGATGTTGTGCTTACCATGAGTCAAAGTCACTAGTAGCTTGTTCAATGAGAGGACAAGAAGAAAGTCGATTTCAGGTGAAAACAAGCAAGCTCTCGTCACGCAAAAAAAAGAGGGAGAAGGAAGAGTAGAAAGCCACAAGTTCGTGGAAAATATGTAGGTAGATCGGGAGAGGGAAACATGAGTGTTATCATTGTGGTAGAGAATGCCACATGAAGAGGACTTGTCGATTGTGGAAAAAAGAGAATTCAAAGAGTGTGGATCAGAAGAAAGAAGAGAGGTGATGTGGTATGAAGAAGACTTGATTGTTCTCTCAGCTGAAGACACATGTCTGCATGCTGGCAAACATGATGTTGAGTGGGCGGTCAATACGGTTGCTTCCTACTAGTGTTATAAAATACGGTTTCATTATTCGTACGGTCCAGCAGAAAATAACGTGTAATTGAATTAAGCAGGGATTATCAGAATAATTAATTATATTTATACACAAGTATACACAAATATGTACAGTTAATTGTTAAAAATGCCTCAATCATTCACAAAACTAATTATAGTATGTAGTGGTCAGATTTCGACCCTTGCCAAGATCAGGACACGTGTCCCACGGCGTCTGGAGCATCCCAAGCAAACAACAAAATTCAACACGCCCACAGGCCCATTGCGGGCCCAAGAGAAGACCTCAGGTCCAGTCCCTAGCCTACACTCGACCCAAACTACTTGCACAGATCCACAACCGTCAGGTCCCTCTCCGTGACCACATTTATCCGGGACCATGCACTCGAGTACACAAACTCTGATGAAGCAACTCTGCTAGCCGGAGGCCACAGCCTCCGCGACGAAGACCCTTCGCGAAGATGAGTCGCTTCTGTGCTGGTTATAGCGAACGACATGATCCTCGTGATTCGCGTATTCAATTGCGTTGTCAAGTTATCCCCACGTTCAAAACATTGTAACACCCCCACATCAATGCAGGCCATTATGGATAGGGACGGATATTCCTGCATCACAATCCCAACAATCAAACGGCTCGATCCGGGTAGTTATGAGAAAATCACAAATATTCAAATCATGCAGTTGTAGAGATCTGAAATATCTGCGCCTTCAGTTACAACACCAACATGTATATATCTCGATCTCGATTGAGAAAGTGATCGCTCCTGATAACTATCGAAAACACCACATATAAGCACTCTTTACTCTTCTGAAACAAAGATACTTATTCTCGCGCCCGAGGGTCTTCGACTGGCACCACATCGTTGCTTCTGACATGAAAGGTGTTCTTTTCTCTCCTGTATTTTTAACAAGATCAATCGAGAGCATCCAATCGTCTGTGACGAAAAATTCTCACCACATTGGTGCTTTCATTGAGATCTCTTGACATTACGCTAAGAGTTCCCTCCTTTTCCTCAAAACACTTACAGTTCCCTTCCTCAAAAAGCCTCGCCTAACAGAAATGGCCCCACCAAGGAAGACTATATTCCGAGCTTCTGTCGTTGCCGCTTCAAAAGGCAAGTTGACGATCGCTAGGGGCACAGGACCAACCAATCCCCATCCTTCCCGTCCCGATGTTCTCATAAAAAATTGGAGAGACCCGCTCTTCCCGGCTACTATGCCAGGGGCAGAGACCAACGTGCAGGAGACCAGCCTGCCCGCCGAGGGCCAGCTTCTCCAAATGCTCTTCAGCCTTCAGAGGCAGTTGGATGAGCAGCGAGCGTAGACGATTCACGACCGCGAGAGAGCCGCCCTAGAAGGAGACGCGTTGACTCGTGTTCAAACCAACTCTACAATCAGATCAAAATCCTGGGAAGTCCCAATCCACCACAGATCAAGGGGTGGAAAGGTCTCAAGACTCATCACCCCCTCGCACCGCGAAAACCACATGTGTCGAGAAAAGCCAGAGGCGTGAGATTCAACACTACGAGTGACGAAGAGCACACCGAGAATTCTGAGCCCAAGATTCGAAAGGTTACTCGCATTATTAAGGAGTTGGTTCGAAGGCGGATCGAAGAGGTGAACCTGCATCCGCGCACGGAGATGGAATTCGCTTCCTGAAACCTCCGACCTGACACTCACCGAGAAGATCCTCTCACTGTTTCCCGAAAAGTTCGTAATGTCGAGTTTCGATGGGCACGCAGAAGCGACAGACCCCATCCAGCATCTTAGGCACTACCAAGACAAGATAGCGTCTACTCCCACGATGGCCTTCTCGTGAGCCGTGTGTTCCCATCCAACCTCAAGGGTGTTGCCTTCGACTGGTTCTACTCCCTTTCAAGGCATTCACTTCAAAACTTCGAAGAGGTTAGACAAGCCTTCTACAACCAATACGCTTCACGGTGTGAGTTTAAGAACAGCAATTACCTCCTCACAATCAAGATGCAGCCCGGAGAGAGCCGCAAGCACTACGTTAGTTATTTTCAAACATAAATGGCGTTAGTGTATAACTGCACTGTGGATGTAGCTGCCGCCGCGTTCATTAGTGGATTACAAGTCACTCACTCCTACAAGAACTTGGTGAAGCATAAAGTCACCAAGATAAAAGACATCCTCTTTTGGATTCAAAAATACATCCAGATCGAGGATACAACCCGGAATGCCAGTCATTCACTCTCCCAAACGAGGGAACGAAGGGGAGAAGCCGAAGCCACAGGCTGCTCTCCTGAAGAAGAATCAGAACTGAACTTCTGGCGGAATCAACAAACCACCCCCCTGGAATCCTGCGAAAGCCAGCGAAACGGAGGCAAATTTTACTCTGTTCAAGATCTCCGTTAACCATGTCTTCAGCGCCATCAAAGACCAACCTTAGATGAAGCACCTGAAGCCACTCCCCGGTAAACCGAAGAGAACCGGAGCAGGAGAATACTATGCTTCCATGACGAAATGGGTTATCGCACCATTGATTGCAGGTCTCTGAAAACAACTCCAAGAACTAGTGGATCGAAGGTATCTCAAAGAGTTCATTCTCAACCCTGAAAAGCCTTTGGAGTCAAAGGTGCAGAAGCAAACCTTCGAGGTCCCCCAACAGGAGAATCAGGTGAACCAAGCCCTCATCCAATATCAGGAGTAAACGACATCTTCGGCGCTTCCCTGATAGAGGGCACGACCACGAAGAAAAGGGCCATCTACGTCAACAAGGCCAAAAGAAGCAATTACAGAATGGTACTGACGAACCCACCCTAAGCCCCGAGCAAACTGATCTCGTTCTCCAACGTTGATACCTATGTTGTGCACTTCCGCACAATGACGCCTTGATCATCACCATGCACATCGACAACTGTCGAATGTCAAAAATTCTAATCGACGGAGGGAGCAGCGTCAACATCCTGTACGAGAGTGCCCTGAAGAGAATGAAGGATACCCCGAAAATGGCTCGAGCAATGATCAACTCTCAATCCCAGTCTCAGTTTATGGGTAACAAGACGTGTTCGCCCGGCATGATTGCACTACCAGCTCTCGTAGATCCATATAATGTCATCACAGAGTTCTATGTGATCGATGTAGAAACCCCTCACAACACCATCCTTGGATAGCCATGGATCCATGTGATGAAAGTCATACCATCCAGCCACCCCCAGGTTCAATGGTATCCCACTCCAACTGGAACGGCAGACATAAGGGGTGATCAGGCCATGTCTAGGATCATCGCCGTGATCGCTAAGAAGTCAAGCTGGGTGCCAAAGGCCATAAGGGCGATCTCCGACGAAGATTCCCCCGCAGGGAAGAAGCAGAAGCAGGTTGCAACCTAATAGCAACTACAAGGTGGCAAGAACCAAGACTCCGACTCTTCCGACAAGTCAGGAACTCCGGATAATAAGTCAGAAGAGGAAGTCGAACTGTTTCACGTGGATCCTCTAAGTCCAGAACGAGCTCTCTGTATCAGAGCGGAGCTTCCTGAAGCGAGAAGGCCCTATTCGAACAATTTCTCTTCGAGAACCTTGATGTGTTCGCGTGGTCTCCCACTGACATGCCAGCCATTATCTGCCATCGACTCGCCATCAACCCAGAGGTTAAGCCAGTAAAGTAGAAGCCAAGGAAGATAAATGCGAAGCAGAGTCAAGCCCTCAGCGATGAAGTTGACCGACTACTCCGGGGTGGCTTCATCCGAGAGATGTTTTACCCAAGACTGGCTTGCCAACCCAATCCTCATAAAGAAGAAGAGCGACAAGTGGAGACTCTACATCAATTTTACCAATCTCAATTAAGCTTTCCCCAAAGACAACTTCCCTCTTCCGCAGATAGACTAGCTGGTAGAGGCAACAACGAGGCATGAGCTACTTAGCTTCATGGATGCCTACTCAGGTTACAATAAATCAAGATGTACCAGCCAGATGAGGACAAAACAGCCTTCACTACTGGCTGGGGATCTTCTGTTACAAAGTCATGCCCTTTAAGTTGAAGAATGCCAGAGCCACCTTCCAGCAGATGGTCGACAGGAAATTCAAAACCTAATCGGGCACACCATGAAAGTATATGTTGATGACATACTCGTGAAAAGTAAACCGCTCTTGATCATCTCCACCTGGGTGAAGCATTCAGACTCCTTTGGAAGTACAATGTCAAGCTAAACCTAGAAAAAATGCACATTCAGAGTGGCCACCGGAAAGTTCTTAGGATGTCTAGTCACTCAATGGGGTATTAAACAACCCCAATCAGATATCCGCTATCCTGAACATGAATTCGTCGTACCGTGTCAAGGAGGTATAGGTGCTGAATGGACGCCTTGCAGCTCTGAATAGATTCCTCAGCCGATCCACGAACAAATGTGAAGCATTCTTTCAAGCCCTGAAAAAGAATGGAGCAAAATTCCGCAGGGACGAAGAATGTGAGGTCACGTTCCAAGGCCTAAAAGGGTACCTCCACTCTTATCCAAACCCATCACTGGAGAAATGTTGTTCTTTTATCATGCTGTATCGGAGTCTGCAAGCGGAGCTTTGATTCGCGATGACGAAGGCATCCAAAATCCAGTGCATTACATCAGCAAGTCTCTGACCGGGGACCAGACCAGGTATCAAAGGATGGAAAAACTAGTCCTCGCTCTCTTTATTATATCAAGAAAGGTGAGGTACTACTATCAATCCTTTCCGATTATCGTGCTAACAGAGCATCCCCTAAGGAGTATTATTGAAAAACCAAAGCTGCTGGGTGAATAGCAAAATGGGCATTGAAGTTAAAACCGTATGACATCAAGTACGAGCCCAAAACAGCAATCAAAAGGCAAGTTTTAGCGGACATTGCCGAATTCACGCCAGGGGTCCCAGCACAAAGTGAAACGCTAAAGGGATAGATCATGAACGTAGACGGAGCCTCGAATAGTAAGGGGACAGTGTCAGAATTGTCATCACCACTCCGACAAGGTCGATCATCGAGCAGTTCTTCATTTTCATCTTCCCCGCCACGAACAACGAAGCTGAGTACGAAGCTGTCATAGCTGAACTCTTGAGAGTCAGTATCTTCATGCTGTATCTAGAGATAATTCACCTCGACTTCTCGTCGGGATGGAGAGATCCCATCATTGCCTACCTAAAGGGCAGGGCGCTGCCCGGTGACAGAGCGAAAGCGCGAAAACTCCAGCACATGGCTACTAGTACATACTCATAGGAGATCTCTTGTACAAGAAGTCATACTCCAAGCTGCACTCCGATCCATACTTGAGGTGCCTCGAATCTGACGAAGCCAAGAGGGTAATGCAGAAGATCTACGACGAAGATTGTGGGAACCATGTCGGTGGCCGATCTTTTGCCCATAAAGTCATCAACCAGGGGTGTTATTGGCCCAAGATGTTCGATGATGCCAAAGAATATGTGAAGAAATGTCCGCAATATCAGAGGCTCGCTCTCTCCTCCAACATACCAAACGAAGACCTCCACACTCTACGGAGTCCCTGACCCTTCATGCAATGGGAGCTCGATGTGGTAGGTCCTCTTCCTTGAGCTCAACCTCAGGTTTTTGTTGGTAGCCACGAACTACTTCACCAAGTGGATAGAAGCAATCACTCTCCGATGTCATAAGGCAGGAAATAATCAAATTTCTTTGGCAAAATATCGTATGTCGCTTTGGGCCCCTCACACCATCATCTCCGACAATGGGACGAATTTTGCCCAAGGCAGGTGGCTAGCTTATGCGCCTAGTACAAGATCGCCCACCAGTTCTCCACTCCTTACTACTCGCAAGGCAAGGGACAAGCTGAGATAAGTTATCGCACCATCCTCGACAATCTGCGCAAAAGCTTAGGGAAAGCAAAAGGCAAATGGGTAGAAAAGCTCGACGGAATGCTCTGAGCATATAGGACCACCAAACGCATCCCGACAGGTGAGACTCTGTTCTCACTAGCTTACAGAACAGAGGTCATCTCGGTTGACATTTGCATGCCTACACTCCGCAGGGAAGGGATCAATTGGGACCAGAATCTCGACTTTACTTGGCCCAAAACCAAGCAGAGGAAAGGCGACAAGAAGCTCTAATCCGAGTCGCACATTACAAGAAAGTGAAGATCTGCGAATTTCAAGTTGGTGATTTGGTCCTGAACCGGGTCATCCAGAGCACTCAGGAGAAAAATAGTGGAAAATTCGAACCCAACTGGGAAGGCCCATACACTGTGATCGCCAGAGGGGGCAAAGGCTCATACATCTCGACAAGCAGTGAAATTCTTTTCATTTGAAGCATTATTATGTATGACACCTTATGTATTCAATTCAAAGATCTACTATCGCACTTTGTCCATTCCTCAATGACATTTGGTAGTCGTTTAAGATCCTGCAGGCAACTCTGACAACTTATATCGAGTTCTCACCCTAACAGCTAACTCCTACAACCTCTGACAGCCTATAACGGGTTTTCATCCTGACGACTAAGCTCATACGGAGACTCCTGAAATATGAAAGTCTTCCTGACAGATCCGAAAGCTTATAGCGGGTTCTCATCCTGACGGCTAAGCCCACACAGAGACTCTCCTGAAAGATGAAAGTCCTCATGACGGCTCCGACAGCCTATAGCGGGTTCTCACCCTGACGGCTAATCTCACACGAGGCAGCCTATAGCGGGTTCTCACGCTGACGGCTAAGCCTACACGGAGACTCTGTTGAAAGATGGAAGTCCTCCGATAACCTATAGAGTTCTTATCATGACTCTCCTGAAAGATGAAAGTCCTCCTGACGACTCCGGCAGCCTATAGCGGGTTCTCACCCTGACGACTAAGTCTACAAGGAGACTCCCCTGAAAGATGAACGTCCTCCTGACAGCTCTGACAACCTCTAATGGGTTCTCACCCTGACAGTTAAGCCTACACGGATACTCTCCTGAAAGATGAAAGTCCTCCTGATGGCTCTAACAGCCTATAGCGGATTCTCACTCTGATGGCTATGCCTACACGGAGACTCTTAAAAGATGAAAGTCCTCCTGACGCTCTGACACCCCAGCACTCTTCAAAATTGGATCTTAGTGCCAACTCTAATCAACTCAAGCAGAATGCAATAATACAAGTGCAATGATTGTAAAACACACAGAAAGGTAAAGCCCTGAATCGAATGCCATATTACATATATTTATACATTATCGTGAAAAGGGATACAAATGAAAAGATGGCCTTTACCTACGCCTCCCACTCGTACTCCCAGTCTGACCCTAGAAGCGACTCCTACTAACTTCAAAATGAAGGATTTGTGTTTCCTACCAAGATGCGCGGTAGAGCTCATTCAACTCCGCCGATTTCGCCTTTATGTCTTTGAGATCAAGCTTGCAACGTTGCACTTCCCGCTCCAGTCGTCGGATCTCTGCCGGAGCTCAAGCTTTTCGTCGCGATCTCGCTCCTCTTGCGACCGAAGCAAAGTGATCACTGCTTGTCTCTCCTTGATAATGTCGTGCAAGCCAAAAGTGTCAAGCGCCTTCTTCAACTCCTTCACCTTCTCTTAGAGGGCCTCGGTCAGCTTGCGCTTCTCCTTCATCAGCTCCTTTACCCGCTGGGCCTACTCCATCGACCTTTCAACCCACTTGGGCAGTTGGTCCTTAAGGTCATTCTACCTTGATCGATAGTAGTCTAGCTCGCGGTCCAGCTAGCAGATGAGACAACCGTGCAACATGAGCTCCATGCGAAGAGGCAGCCCGCGCATCAAACAAAAGTGACTCCTCACCACCCTCTAGCGTCGGGGTGCGCAAATAATCCAGCAAAGACCCAGGCTCTTCCCCAAGACCCAAGTCGAATCCTTCGCCCAAATCTTCAAAGCCATCAAAACCATGGGAGTTCGCGGAATAATCAAGATCCACCACGAGTTCCTTAATAAGCATGATGCCCGCAGACCCGCTCCTCACATGACCTCCAAATTCGAGGCACCATGAATGGTTATCACTCCCTGAGGGTGGTCATAAGTTCAACCGGCCCTGGAGATGTATCCAAAGTAACATCCACAGACTCATCGAGCTACAATCAACAATGAATGCAAATCAAAGTCTAACAAAACAAAAGCATTGAATAAATTTCATTTCTTTTTTAACGACATGAGATTACAGAAAGGTGATTCCTAAGTCACGAGTACCTCAGACACTCACAATGTCCGGGGACACCTCAGCAGTTCCAAACGAGGTCCATCCAGGAGTCTCAGCACGCTTCGGTAGATTGATCCTCAGCAGGAACCTCGCTAACCAGAGGGTCCCAGAAAGTACCGATCGCAGTAGCTGTGGCGGAGGTATCAAGCGTTGAAGGTTCATGAGAGGCCAAGACTTCCACTGTGTCCTGGTCACTGCCTTGGTCGACACAGAGGCTCATGACCTCAATGGGGTATCTCAGTGTTTTGCCTTGCACCCCATCGTTTTACCCATCTCGGTACCTCATGAGTTTGAAGACCTTGACCTCCCTCTGTAACTGTGCCACGTCCTAATCCGCCTACTTTTTAGCCTCCACCTAATCGGCAAGTGCCTGCTCCAGCTCACACAGAAGATCATCCTTCTTATCTTCGAAGGCAATCCTCTCACGGTCGAGTTCAACCTTGGCACCTTCGGCAAGTCGGTTTGCAGCTTCCATCCCTTTGGTAACAGCTTGAAGCTCGAAGTCCTCCAACTCCTCCCAGGCCCAAGACAGCTCTGTCATAGCGCAGACAATTCCCCTTATCGGCTTCGTTAGACCAACTCACGATCCAAGTCAGCCCGAAAACTGGCGATTTTCTCATCTGCCTCCCTCTTCTCAGCAGACAAGTCGTCAACCCATCTCTGCAAGTCAACGTTAGCCCTCTCCTTTTTTTCAAGGCGGCTTGCTGACGACCTAAGAAATCGATGGTAAACACGGTGTTCTGCAAACAAAATAATCGGAGATGAATTTCATAATCACCAGAAGACAAAATTCGGTTTGAATTTACCCCGAGGATATCGTTCTCGAGCATTCCCCACTGGTCCCTCGACGAGAGCGCCTTGAATTCCTCCAGTCCCCGGAGGAAATCTTCGCGCCAGAGGGCCACCTCATCGTCTCCCCTCTGTAGGAACAAGCTCAGCCCAGAGCTCGCTTCATCATGCTCTGCGACTGTCATCAAGGTGAAGCCAATTTCGAAGGCCCAGCAGCAGAGCTACCTCACCCACTTTCGTCACTCCGAGCCTAGGCGATGGCTCAGAGCGAGGTGTGGCTACAATAAGCACCTCACTTGGAGGTATGATCTCAACCTCAGAGGATGGATCCAAATCAAAACCTCCATCGGACGAACAAAGCCGACAAGGTCATAGGACTCTGGCTGCCCCGATGGACTGGGAACGGTCTTCTGCTCGACTCCGTCTCCCACTTTAGGATTAGAGCCTCCACCCTTCGCAGCCATCATCCTATCCAACTCCTCAGCATTGGAGCAATAGTCAACCCGATGCTTCTTCTGCAAAACAAAAATCAAGAACATAGAAATAGAATACGGAAGAATCCGGAGCCAAAGCAACACTCACTCTCCAGGGGATCAGTGTAACACCCAATTCCAAGAATACGTATCCAAATACGTGTCCTGATTTTTTCCAATATTTTTCTAATTTTTTGGGATTTTCTGTAATTAGTTTCAGTAGAACCTGATCTTATCTCAGCCCATGCCCAGTCCCTCTATTTCAGGAATTCTCTTTCTTTTTCCATTTTTTTCCTTTTTCTTTTCCTTTTTCCTTTCTTCCTTTTTCCTTTTTTTCTTTCTTTCTCTCTTTTCTTTCTCCCCCGGGCGCAGCTCACTCCCCCTTTTTCCCCGCACTACGCATGCGCCACACGCACCGCATAGGACGCATGCCACGCGTCCCGGGCACTGCCCGTTCCCCTCTCCCTTTAAACCCCCCACTCCTCTTTCTCCATTTCTCCACTGATCTCTCTCTCCTCCCTCACTCTCTCCCTCTCGTTCCGCTTCTTCTCCGGCGAAGCCCCGGTGAGCGTCACCTCTGATCACCCTTCCCCGGCGATGCATGTGCTCCGGCGAGCCTCCACAGCCCTCGGAGGCCCTGACCTCCTCCCCCTGCTCCCTCTCTCCTTATGCACCACACTCTCTCCCCTTCCCTTGGCCGCCACCTCCTTCTCCGGCTAGATCCGGCCTCCACCTTACAGGTCTGGCAGGGCCAGCGCCTCCACAACCCTCCAATCACCCCCATAATATATGTCATCTCCTCTACCTCAAAAACCCTAGATCCGCCTCAGCCACCTCCGCTTACCACCCAAAAGCCCCTCGCCGATTTACCCTTCCCCGGCCTCCTTTACCGCTGATCCCCCCTCTCGCCTCCGATCTGTCCTCAGCCAACTCCGCCACTTGCAACCCCTGTTGCCACCTCTTACCTCCAACCGCCTCTCCTCGGGCAGTGCCGCCTCCCCGTCCACCTCCGCCGATCGTGAGCCCCTCCGCGAGCACATAGACCTCTCTCCTCTGCTCTACTCCCTCCCTCTCTCTGTCTCTTTCTCTTTCTCTCTCTCCTCTATAGGGTTTCCTCTCCCTTTATCAGTCTCCCTCTTCTTCTCTTTCTCTCTTCTTCTCTCACTCGCACTCTCCCCCCATAGTTTATCTTCCTCCTCTCCCCTAGGGTTTCCATTTTCACCCGTGCCTGTGCACGTGCCAGAATTGGAGAGGCGAGTACTCTCTCCTTTATGTTGATTGTAGGCATATTCCATGTATTGTGTTGCGTATTGGGCATGTATGGTGAATTATGGATGTTATGATGGGAATTGTGTTTGGGTTCATGCCGGGGCGATCGACGACAGGCTATTCATTTGCTTCGTCAACTTATAGAGTGATTTCGAGAAAGGAAGAGAAATTTGCATATGGTCTTTATTGATTTAGAAAAAGCTTATGATAAGGTGCCAAGAGAGGTATTATGGTGGACATTGATGAAAAAGGGAGTCCCCATCAAATATATTGACATAATTAAGGATATGTACGATGAAATGATGGCAAATGTCAGAACTTGTGGAGGCATAACAAGTGATTTTTCTATCACAATTGGATTGCATCAAGGATCTGCATTAAGTCCATTCTTATTTGCCAAAGTGATGGATGAGTTTACGAGAGCTATTTAGGATGAGATACCATGGTGTATGCTATTTGTTGATAATATTTTCCTAGTCGATGAGACGAGAGCAGGGGTAAATGTCAAATTGGAGTTATGGAGGTAAACTCTAGAATCTCGAGGTTTTAGATTAAGTAGGGCCAAAACAGAGTATATGGAGTGTAAATTTAGTAAACAGGGAATCCGAGATTATAGTATTGTGAGACTAGATGGACAAGAAATACTAAAGACGAGAGCAGGGTAAATGCCAAATTGGAGTTATGGAGGCAAGCTCTAGAATCTCAAGGTTTTAGATTAAGTAGGGCCAAAACAGAGTATATGGAGTGTAAATTTAGTAAACAGGGAATCCGAGATTATAATATTGTGAGACTAAATGGACAAGAAATACTGATGAGGAGTCATTTTAAGTACTTGGGTTTTATAATCCAAAAGGATGTAGAGATCGATAGTAATGCCAACCATAGATTCCAAGCCGGCTGGTTGAAATGGAGGAGCGCAACAGAAGTTTTATGTGATCGTAACATTCTGTTATGATTGAAGGGAAAGTTTTATCGGACTGCTATTAGATCAGCTTTGTTATATGACACAGAATGTTGGGCTATAAAGAGATATCATGCCCAGAATATGTGTAGCAGAGATGTGCATACTTCGTTGGATGTGTGGTAACACGCGGAGAGATAAGGTGAGAAATAAGGACATTCGTACTAAGATAGGTGTAGCCTCTATAGAAGAGAAGATGAGAGAAAACCGCCTAGGATGGTACATTATGGGAGTATGTTCATGTATTGTGTGGGACCTTATGTATCGGTGCTTGTATGTGGCTGAGTGCCTGGGACTGTATATGTAAACAATGTGACGAATGCTTATATTAATGCTTGTGATTGTTTAAACTCCGGACTCTCATTTAGCCTCCAGGCTTAGCCTCCTGGCTCAATCACTTCACGGTTTATTTAAATCTACTCCTGCCTAAACAGTGAGCTTAGCACTCAGCCTTTAATCGCTAGATTTGCCCGAGCGAGAGTTTTGACATGCACGATTGATGTAGTGGTTAGACAATTTTCCTGTCACACGTGTATAGCTCCGCCGTGCTCTTTAGCGATTAACGCTGCTCGCTGATCTTGCCCCAGCATTGCTTAGCTTCACACGTCAAATTGCTTAGCCATTATTATTTGCTATGCTTTCCTGTTGTACTTGAATGTGGGTTAGGTGCTAACACTTCTGCACGTACGCTTAGCCTCCGGGCTCTCATACTTAGCCTCCGGGCTACACTTAGCCCTTTGGGCTCTATCATGCTCCGCCGGGAGGCAAGCTTAGGGCCCAATGCTTCATAACTAAACTCGTTTAGCGTAACTCTACCGTATATGAACGTATAGCGCCATGCCGCTCAAGTCAACCACGTGTTTAGCTATGCCGCAAGTACGTCTTTGGTATGCATGTTAGCTTGATGTTTCCAATGTCGCTTCATCGTATACGTAGGTGTGTCGCGAGAGTGGCTTCTCCTTGCGTTAGCTTGACGTTTCTAATGTCGCTTCACCGCGAACTCTAGCCAGAATGAGTTTAGAATAGCTGTCTGGTAACTTTATTCCCCCGCTTGCAGTCACGCTTGGTTGTTATAACTAGAATATATTAATATTATAATTATGATTGTGAAGAGTGAAATAACTCTTGCACTCTTTTCTATAATTGAGATTATGTGGATGTCATGTTTCTATGCATCTTCTGTCACTTATCACTCAACATGTTATCACCTGACATGTGATTGATTGTTATCTTCACGGGAAAATAACATTGATTACATATTACATCCTGACATCACATCTAGTGCCCCTATAATGTACTCCACTCTCCTGTTATGATAATCATGTAATTCCCGTAAACTAATAATCATGTATAATCGGTAATAATCGGACCTTACATTGGGATGGGGAAACTGGTGGATATCAATTCGTGATCGTGTTTACAATGGCCAAATTTTGTACAGTCAAACTTCGATTCTACCTGAGGTGCACAAGGTACTTCGGTGGAGTGTACTGGCACCCCTACTACTATTACATTTCTTTCAGGGCATACAAGTAAGACCTTTCGACTTAGCGGTCGGTTCCAGTTCAGTACCAGATGCTCTTGAAGTCGTGATCCCGGGTATGCACGAGACTCATTCTAAACATAGTTCATTGATACTCTCATCAGTTTTCAATAACAAAAATTATTTTATCTATAAGTGGATGTATGTGCGCCAAGATGCTGGGAACACATACCTAAACATATGGATCGAACGAGCCTTAATAATAATAACCTGATAATTGATTGTCATCTATTGAATGCTTATATTGATTTCTTATGCAATATATTGTGATTATTTTGTGTTGCCTGCATGAACCACGTCACTTGATCCTGTACACGTGTGATTGTCTGTGACCTCATTTTACGTACTCGTTGGGTTGTCTGAACTTGCATGTGCAGATCCTGGAGCTTGGACCGAGGCGGACCCCACGGCTGAGGACCAGGCTTATTTCGAGGACAAAGCAGCCCAACAGTAAATCCATCCAAACTTGCTCTCTCTCTCTTCCGACTCATGAGATTTCCCTTGCAGCTCACGAGTATCTTTTGTATGTACAAACTTTGTAAATTTGTATCGTATACTTTTGAGATGTAATATTCATGCAAGTATTGTCTCCTTGGGATGAATTTGTACATGTGCTTTTGTTAGGATACATATATATAACATCATGTACTTTCGTACTCTGATTCTTTCATGTACTGATGTTTAACGCATATACAGAAGGTATTATGCCCTACGTATATACGTCGCAGTAGCGTCTCTGTATTTGTGAATCGGGACGTTACAGGATGGTATCAGAGCCTAGGTTCTCACTCCTTCAGTACACCCAGGTGGCACATTACTTATCTAGTAATCTGCAACTGGGGCGCATGAGTCCCTATTATATAACCCAACTGCAAGTGCGAAATTAATCATCTTTTCTTGATAATCCTCCCCTTGATTCCTAAATTCCTTCAACCTTTTCCACTTCCAGTTCTGTCATCCTTTTACCAACCCAAGTATGGACAGACGAGCAAGTCGTAACGGTCCCGATCCTACTCGGAATGGTCCCAACCCCTCTCAGGAAGGTTTTAGTTTATGGATATGATGAGAATTCTTCAGAGCGTGATGGAGAACCAACAATAGCAAACCGAACTTCTGCGTCAGGGACTGCTGACTACACCCAAAGAGCAAAGGCCAGGGAATGTGTCTGATTTCAGAAGGTTACAACCGGTCATTTTCACTGGAACCGAGAGGCCTCTAGATGCGAAACAATGATTAATTGATACGATTGATCTTATAAGAACTGCCCGGATTCCCAGGAAAGATCAGTTAGAGGTAGCTATGATTCAGTTGAAGGATGCGGTCTGGACTTGGTGGAGGAATCGAGGTTGGAGAAGCCTCTCTTGGGCCCAGTTCTCGAAGAGCTTTTATGAGAGATTTTTTCCAGCCACTGCTAAGAAAGAGATGGAAGAGTGATTCATTAGGCTACAGTTGTGGAACAGGTCAGTTGATGAATATGTAGCGGAGTTCCTCAGGCTGAGCGGTTCACTCCATACATGGTAGCAGAGGAAGAGAACCGAGCCAACGGATTCCAATAAGGATTAAAAATGAACATTCAGATGCTTCTTATCTCTCAACAAGTGAAGACTTATTCCCATGTCCTCACAATAGCCAGAGAAGTAGAGCAAGGACTGGAGAAGAAGAACCAGATTCAGATGCAGATCAAGCAGCTAAAGAGGCTTTTTCCTCAGATGGTTAGAGGTAGACTAGTCAGATTCATCGGTTCGCCACCGGCAAAGTGACCAATCAACCTCTCCTCCTTCCATCCATATGCAGACACTCTCAGAAGCACTGGCATACAAGACAGAACTGCAGCATGGCCAATTGTCTATGTAGCTTGTAGATCTGGCAACCACTCGTTAGGAGAGTGTCCACTCAAGAAGACATGGAATGCCCCTCCAGCACCTCCAGCACTCCCAGCACCCCCAATCAGAAGAAACCCCGTACCCACAGGCAAAGGAGTCCCACCTCTCTCTCAGCGTCAAGCGTTTGGACGAACTTGGAGAGGGGCATGGACCAGAACCGAACGCGAAAGGGGTCTAACCTTACCGCCGAAGAAGCTGAGGCATCTGAAGAAGTGGTAACAGGTAAGATATTGGTACATTCTAACCAGTACTAGCCCTTTTTGTGCATCTCATTGCTTTATATCTAGTAAATTTGTTGCATTACATGATATACCCTTGTATGTATTCATGATCAATGGGAAATTAATACGGGGAACAGGGTAATCTCTACTAATAAAGTTTGTAGAGCATGTACTGTATAATTATGTGATAGGAAGTTAGAGGCAGACATGCTTGTAATAAACACTAGGGGGTAAGATGTAATACTAGGTATGACATGACTCAATAAGTACCATACGGTGATTGACTGTAGAGGCAAGAAGGTGAATTTTAGAATTCCACACCAACTATAATTCCAGTTCATTAGGGAGCGTAAGTTTACTAGTAAAGGGAACCAGTTGAATCGTGCCACCATAGAAGACCAGAAGAAAGGAGTACCAATATGGAACAAATTTCCGGATGTATTCAAGGAAATATCAGGGCTTACGCCCGATAGAGTTATGAAATTCTCTATTAATGTCATCCTAGGGTAGCTCCTATTTCCAAAGCACAATACTGGATGACTCCACCAGAATTGGACATGTTAAAAGAGCAGCTACAGGAATATTCAGACAAGGACTGAGAACACTTCACCTTGGGGAGCACCAGTATTGTTGGCCAACAAGAAAGATGGTAAAAGATTGTACATCAACTACAGGGATTTGAACAGGTTCACTATCAAGAACAAATACACATTGCCCAGAATCGATGAACATTGATCAACTTCACGGAGCTCAGGTGTTCTCGAAGTTGGACCTACAGTTCGGATACCACCAGTTGAATGTGAAGGAGGACATCGAGAAGACAGCTTTCAGGACCCATTATGGCCACTATGAATTTCTAGTCATGTCTTTTGGAGCAACCAACGCTCTAGTGGTATTCATGGATATGATAAATCACATCTTTTCACCCTATTTGGACAAATTTGTAGTGGTCTTTATTGATGACATTCTGGTCTACTCCAAAAACAAAGAACATGCAGAGCATCTGAGAAGTGTCAACTGACCCTGCAACAAGAACAGCTCATGCCAAACTAAGCAAGTGTGAGTTTTGGCTGAAAAGCATTACATTTTTAGGCCATGTTTCTAAAGAAGGGATTTCAGTGGACCCCAGCAAGATCCAAGCAGGGAAGGACTAGCCAATCCCGAAGTCGACGGCAGAGATTAAGAGCTTTATTGGATTAGCAGAATATTACCGAAGATTTGTACAGGACTTCTCCAAGATTGTGGCGTTGTTGACCAAGCCCACCAGAAAGAGAAATATGTATGGACAGAAGAGTGCACCTCTGCATTTGAAACATTGAAGAACAAGTTGATTACTGCGCCAATCCTGAAGCACCCTCGGGGACAAGAGAAATGATTATTTACAACGCATCAGGGAAAGGCTTAGGGTGCGTGTTAATGCAACACGAGCATGTGATAGCCTATGCATCCTGACAGTTGAAGCCGCATGAAAGGAATTACCCAACGCATGATCTGGAGTTGACAGCAGTTATATTTGCATTAAAAATATGGAGACACTATCTACTGGGGGACAAGGTGCTGATCTACACTGACCACAAGAGCCTAAAGAATATTCACTCAGAAGAAGTTAAATATGAGGCAGAGGCAGTGGCTCGAGCTGATGGCAGATTACGATGTGGACGTACAATATTATCCTCGGAAAGTTAATGTGGTGTCAGATGCTCTGAGTAGAAAATCCGAAACTCCTCCGACAGTGCAACCCAGCCAGAAAGAGCTACTCAGGGAATTAGTATGTTAGCTTGATGGTGGTACGAGCAACCGATGTACAAGGACAGTGGACGGCATTCCCGATCCAACCAACATTGATGGAAGAGGTTAGAGAAGCACAAAAAGGGGACCCCCGGCTGCAGAAATTCAGAGAACAAGTAGAAACAGGGCTGAGATCGGATGTTCGTATTCATTCAGACGGTGCATTCTACTTCGGCGGCAGAATTTGTGTACCTCAAGAAAAGATTCGACAGAAAATTTTAGCTGAAGCACATATTTCAACTTACTCTATACAGTCCGGTGGGACTAAGATGTATCAGAATTTGAAGCAGCACTTCTGGTGGAATGCAATGAAAAGGAAGATCGCCCAGTTTGCGACAAAGTGTCTGGTATGCCAGCAAGTAAAAGAAAAACATCAGAGAACAACTAGACTTCTACAACCCTTGCCAATACCAGAGTGAAAGTGGGAGCATATTACAATAGACTTCGTCTCAACACTACCCCGTAGCCAAGGAAACAATGCAGTGTGGGATCATCGATCGTCTTACAAAATCAGCACATTTTATATCATTCAGAGTCGGACAATCCACATAAGTGTTGGCAAACAAGTATATGAAGGAGATAGTACGATTACACGGGGTCCCAGTTAATATAGTGTCGAATAGAGACACCAGATCCAGGTCTAACTTTTGGGAAAGTTTGCAGGAAAGATAGGGGACCCATCTAAAGTTCAACACTTCTTACCATCCAGAGGCAGACAGGCAATCTGAGAGAACTATCCAGATGTGAGGGCATGTATGACTGATTTCAAAGGTTATGGGAAGATCACTTGCACCTAGCGGAGTTCTCCTACAACAACTATCAGGCCAGTATCAAGACGGCACCGTTCGAGGAACCGTATGGCAGGAAGTGCAGATCAACTTTGTGTTGGGATGAGGTTGGTGAAAGAAGAATTTTAGGGTCGGAAGTCATAATTCAGGCAGCAGAGAAGGTCAGAATCATCAGAACATCTTCGAACAGCACAAAACAGACAGAAGAGTTGGGCAGACACAGTCAGAAGGTTGTTGGAATTTAAGGCAGGGGAGCACGTGTTTCTGAAGATATCCCCAACTAAAGGAGTGGTCAGATTCAGTGTTCGCAGGAAGTTGAGTCTGAAGTTCATATGCCTGTTTGAGATTCTGGAACAGATAGGAGAGGTAGCCTATAGACTAGCCCTACCGCCATCTCTGGAAGAAGTCCATGATATATTTCATGTGTCACGGCTCAAAAGGTACATCAGGGATGAGAGTCATGTGCTAGATCATACAGAGTTAAAGCTACAACCGGATTTGTCATATGCCAAGCAACCCATGGCCATATTGAAGAATAAGGTTATCCCATTGGTATTAGCGTCATGAACAGGCATGCCCCCCAGGAAGCAACTTGGCAACGGGAATTATCTAGGAGCACTACCCGCATCTTTTCATAACTTAGGTTGGTGATCTCTCACCACCTTTCTACTATATTTCCTCCTCTTATCGAAATTTTGAGGACGAATATTTTGTAAGGTGGATGGTTTGTAACACCCCATTCTCAGAATATGTATCC
This sequence comes from Agave tequilana, assembly GCA_038442645.1. Classification (NCBI taxonomy): domain Eukaryota; kingdom Viridiplantae; phylum Streptophyta; class Magnoliopsida; order Asparagales; family Asparagaceae; genus Agave; species Agave tequilana. The sequence continues at coordinate 78,735 of JAVJIF010003728.1, forward strand.
AAATATGCGTCCTAATATTTCCCCGTATTTTCTTAATTTTTTGGGATTTCTGTAATTAGTTTCAGTAGAACCTGGTCTTAGCTTAGCCCACGCCAGTCCCTCCATTTTAGAAAATTCTCTTTCTTTTTCCTTTTTTTCCTTTTTCCTTTTCTGTTCTTTTTTAGTTCTTCCATTTTCCTTTCTTTTTATCTTCTCTTTTCTTTCTCCCCTAGGCGCAGCCCACTCCCGCTCTTTCCTCGAGCTACGCGCGTGCCACACGCCCCGCATTCTCGGGCATTGCCCGTGCCCCTATCCCTTTAAAGTTCCCCACTCCTCTCTCCCCCTCATTTCTCCCCTGATCTCTCTCCTCCCCCACTCTCCCCCCTCTCGTTCTACTCTGTCGAGTGCCACCTCCGATCACCCCTCCCAGATGACGCATGTGCTCTGGTGAGCCTCCACAGCCCCCGGAGGCCCTCACTAAGCTAACTTCCTCCCCCTGCTCCGCTCCCTCTCTCCCTCTGCACCTCACTCTCCCCCTTCCCTCGGCCATCACCTCTTTCTCCAGCCAGATCCAGCCACCATCTCACAGATCCGACCGGCCCAGCGCCTCCACAACCCTCCAATCACCCCCATAACCTCCGCCATCTCCTCCACCTTCTTAAAAACCCCAGATCCGCCTCAGCCACCTCTGATTACCACCCCAAAGCCCCTCCTCCGCCGATCTACCCTTCCCCGGCCTCCGTCACCGCCGATCCCCTCGCTTCTGATCTGCCCTCAGCCACCTTCTCCACCACCTGCAATCCCCGCTACCACCTCTCACCTCCGAATGCCTATCCTCGGGCAGCGCCGCCTCCCCGACGGTCGTGAGCCCCTCCGTACACACATACTCCTCTACTCTGCTCTCTCCCCCAGACTCTCTCTTCCTCTTTCTGTCTCCTAGGGTTTCCATTCCCTTTGTCTCTCTCTGGTTATGTTTCACCCGTGCCTGTGCACGTGCCAGAATTGGATAGGTGAGTACTCTCCTTTGTGTTGATTGTATGTATATTCCATGTATTGCATTGTGTATTGGGCATGTATGATGAATTGTGGATGTTGTGATGGGAACTGTGTATGGGTTGTATTCAAGGAGTATGTTCATGCATTGTGTGGGACCATATGTATTGGTACTTGTATGTGGTCGAGTGCCTAAGACTGTATATGTAGAGACACTGTGACGAATGCTTGTATCTTGTGATTGTTTAGCCCCCGGGCTCTCATTTAGCCTCCAGGCTTAGCCTCCGGGTTCAACCCCTTCGCGATTTATTTAAATCTGCTCCCACCTAGATGGTGAGCTTAGCACTCAGCGTTTAATTGCTAGACTCGCTCGAGCAAGAGTTTTACAGTGCATGATTGATGCAGCGGTTAGACACTCTTCCTGTCACACATGTATAGCTCCATCATGCGCTTTAGCGATTAACGCTGCTCGCTGATCTTACCCCAACACTGCTTAGCTTCACACGTCAGATTGCTTAGTCATTATTATTTGTTATGCTTTCCTGTTGTACTTGAATGTGTGTTTAGTGCTAACACTTTTGCAAGTGCGCTTAGCCTCAGGGCTCTCATACTTAGCCTTCGGACTACGTTTAGCCCTTCGGGCTCTTTCATGCTCCGTCGGGAGGTGAGTTTAGCGCCCATCGCTTTATAACTACTCGTTTAGCGTAGCTCTGCCGTGTATGACTGTACAGCGCCACGCCGCTCGAGTCAATCACGTGTTAAGCTACGCCGCAAGTACAGCTTCGGTATGCATGTTAGCTTGACGTTTCAAACATCGCCTCAGGAGTGGCTTCTCCTTGCGTGTTAGCTTGACGATTCCAACATCGCTTCACCGCGAGCTCTAGCCAGAACGAGTTTAGAATCTAGAACTGCTCGCTAATCTTATTCCCCTGCTTGCAGGCCCGGTTAGTTGTTGTAACTAGAATATATTAATATTATAATTATGGGTGTAAAAAGTTTGAAATGACTCTTGTACTCTCTTCTATAATTGGGATTATGTGGATGCGTGTTACTATGCATCTTCTGTCACTTATCACTCGTCATGCTATCATCTGACATGTTGATTGATTGTTATCTTTACGAGAAAATAATATTGATTACATATTACATCCTAACATCACATCCAACGCCCTATATTATACTCCACTATCCTGTTATGATATTCATGTAATTCTCGTAAACTAATAATCATGTAAAAGCGATAATAATCGGACAACTTACATCAGGATGGGGAAACTGGTGGATATCAATTCGTGATCGTGTTTATAATGGCCAAATGTTGTACAACTCAAACTTTGATTCTACCTGAGGTGCACCAGGTGTTTCAGTGGGGTGTACTAGTACCCCTACACTGTTATATTCAGTGTTCTAAAAATCGGTTTCATTATTCGTGCGGTCTAACACTGAATAATGATTAATCGAATTAATCGGAGATTAATCGGGGATTAATCGTTTTTAAAATTTTTAATATATTTAATTATATTTATACACAACTACATATGAATATATACAGTTAATTGTTGAAAATACCTAAATATTATACAAGACAATATCTAGATGTGAAGTTATAAACCATGATATGATAAACAAGATAATATGAATAAATAGTAAAAAAGATGAAGTAAAAAAATTATCTCTTCACATTAGTAATTAAGATTTCAGATTTTGCAACATAAATATAAATCAAACAACTTCTTGCAAAATAAGATAAATAAAAAATTAGTCAATTTATCAATCAAAATAATGAACTTTAAAGAATGATGGAGAAAGATTGCTAAATAAGTTAATTTAAAAAATAATTAAAAATAATAAAACATAAGTATCACTTTATGCAAAATATACAATAATAAAATATCATAATTCATCTACTATTTAATAAATAACAATTCATCTACTATTTAATAAAAGATCATTATCAAATCATCAGCATTACAACATAAACTACTTAGCGATCCAACACACTCAAAGTGAAGATTTTCAAATAAAAAAACATATGAAATACCTAAATGATTAATCGGAAATTAATCGGATTAATCGGGGATTAATCGTTTTGGACCGATTAATCACCCGAGCGCATAATCAGAGCGATTAATGTAAAATTAAGCGGGCTATCACCGAATAGGATTAATCGGCCGATTAATCGGCCGATTAATCCGATTTTTAGAACAGTGGTTATATTCCTTCCAGGGCATACAAATAAGACCCTTCGATTTAGCGGTCAGTTCCGGCTTAGTACCGGATACTCCTGAGGTTACGGTCTCGAGTATGCACGGGACCTACTGTAAATATAGTTCATTGATACTCTCATCAGTTTCCAATAACAAAACTTGTTTTATCCATAAGTAGATGTAAGTGCTTTAGGACACTGGGACACATACCTAAACATATGGATCAAACGAGCCTTAATAATAATAACTTGATAACTGGCTGTCATCTAATTGAATGCTTATATTGATTTCCTATGCAATATCTTGTGGTTACATGTGTTGCCAGCCTGAACTACATCAATTAATCATGTACATGTGTGATTGTCTGTGCACGCTACTTTGCCTCATTTTACATACTCGTTGGCTTATTTCTGACAACACTGGACTTGCATGTACAGATCCTAGAGCTTGGACCGAGGTAAACCACACGACTGAGGACCAGGCTTATTTCGAGGACCAAGCAGCCCAAGAGTAGAGCCATCTAGACTCTCTCTCTCTCTTTCGACTCGTGAGATTCCCCTTGCAGCTCACGAGTATCTTTTGTATGCACTTTGTAAATTTGTATCATGTACCTTTGAGATGTAATATTCATGTAAATATTATGTCTCCTTGGGATGACTCTGTACATGTACTTTTGTTGGGATACATATATATAACTGTTGGCCCGGAGGCCTTCCTCTCTAGTTTTGATGATGATTAACTCATGTAGTTATGTTTACTAATAATCTTGTGATTTTAGTTTCAGATTATATAACAAGATATTAGTTGGTGATTGCTTCAAAAAGAGGAGTTTGGAAGCCTTCACTTGGTGATTCCCGAGCCCGAGCGTCAAGATCATTCATAGCAATGCTCGTTGGATCACGGTGTTTGGACCGAGTTGACTTGAAGATGAAGATCGTCAAGAAGACTTAAGTATCATAGAGTTTAGTGTGTTTTAGATCCATATTGTAAAGCTTAGTATAGTTGATATGCTCAAGTGCACAATACACTCACGTTTCATGTTTTGGATTTTGGTTTTCATGGATAATAGATCAAAACAAGTTTAAATGGTTTATATGTATAGTAGATGTATTCTATTTATACATGCATGCTTAAACTTCATAGACAAACTTATTTTGACTATCCTATTCATGTATTGAAAAATCCAAGTTTGATAAAATACCGGTTTTGGTTTTTGATAAAATTTGCAAGACACAAAAATGATTTTATATGTTGATATATGTCTTGAAATTTTTATCACAAGTTTGTATTTCAATATAAAATGTTAAAACAAGTTTTATGGAATTTTAGAAAAGATAAAATATTTTTTATAAAATATTTTTACCCAGGTTTCTGACCCAGACTGTGCCTGACAGGCCAGGTCGGTCGACCGGGCGGTCGACCGCACCAAGGGCCGGTCGACCGTTCCGGTCGACCGACGTGCACAGCCTTGTGCACGTCTGGCAGACACAGGGCCGGTCGACCGGGCGGTCGACCGGACCAGAGAGCCTAGCTCTCTGTATCTGGTCGGTCGACCAGCCGGTCGACCGGAACAGAGTCTGCTCTCTGTATCGGGGCGGTCGACCGGGCCGGTCGACCGCCAGCCTGTCAGGCTGCCAGATCAGCCTAACGGCTAGTTTCAGGGTTTGGCCTATATAAACCCCATTTGATTGGGATTTTGAAAAAGGTTTTTAACAAGAAAAATTTACAGTTTCTCTAGAGTTTAAAACAAGTTTTCAAAAATTTTTAGAGCTTCAAAAGATCAATCTTATTTGTATTAAGTGTTTTGTTTATTTCAAAGAAATTAGGGTTTTGGGAAATAGTTTTTGATCTAAACTTCTATATCTATTTTGGTGTTTTCCCAAGAGAATTTCTTTGATCAAAACACTTGTTTTTTCCACACTTGAGCTATCATACTATCCTATTCTCTTAGGATTTTTGTTTTGTGGAAAAAAAATTGTTTGAGGTTGTTTAAGCCTCCAAAGTTGTAAACCCTCCTTTATTTGTGTATCCCTCTTTGGTAGAGGTTGATCGGAGTGGTGTTTGGATCCCTCTTCGGTAGAGGTGATTGTGATTGTATTGGCTACGGGCCTTATCCCTCTTCGGTAGAGGTGGATTGTGGTTGTATTGCCTCGGTGGCATTGTAAGGTTGAGAGAGGAGTTCGGTACTCCTTTAGTGGATTGGAAATCCTTCTCGGTGAAGGCGGGGACGTAGAGCTAGGGGCTCGAACCTCGAAACATATCTTTGTGTTTGTATTTGATCCACTTGTCTCTAAACTCTCTCTCTTATTTGTGCAAAGCATCATTCATTCATTCATATCATATTTGCTTGTGTTTGAGCATTGATTCATATTGTCATATCTTTTATATGCTTGGATTGTTGTGTGTGCCTCACTTGTACTTAACCACAAGAGCTTCATATAGCACCTCAACCCATATCTAGGGGAATCAAGAGGAGTTAGTCCAGAGCCCTTCACGGGGAATTCGGCTACACTTGTGTGTTGTACTAAGTGTGTTGCAAATTGTTTTAAGCTTCCGCATTTAGCGCATTTAGTTTATAGATTAGCCATTTCACCTATTCAACCCCCCTCTAGGTGATTTCAATTGGTATCAGAGCCTACGCTCCTGATACTTAGGCTTAACATCCTACGAGTGAGATCCTTATTTGCTAATCTACCATTTGCATTTGCACATTTGTTTGCTTGCACACATATAGTTTACATCCATGGACTTCATGACCCCACCTATGTTTGACCCTTCCAACATCATTGTTTGGAAGACTAGGATGTCCGTTTATTTACTAACTCTAGGATATAAGGTTCACCTTGCCATTACCAAGGAATCCTTCCTTAGTGATAGCAAGCATATAGGGGCCAATGCACAAGCCCTTGAGGCTATTAGAAGCACACTTCCTAAAGAATATCTTTTGCTTGCTTCTAACTTTGATTCCGCATTTGCAGTGTGGAACATGTTGACAACCACCACCACCTCCAAGCTTCAATTACAAATCCAACCGAGGAATCTAGTGGAGAATCCGAGTCTCAAAGCTACATGGTCCAAGGGAATGACTCCCTTGAGGTACAATCGGAAACTCAACTAGATAGTTTTGATGCTAGTTCTTCATGTGATGATAATATTAATGCCCATGCTTTAAATGAAGAACTATCTTTTGTTTGTGAAAAATTAATTAAAAATATAACATTTTGAAAAAGAAAAGTCTAGGCCTTAATAAAGAAAATAAAAGTTTGCATTCTAGACTTAACAATGTTTTGCAAGAGAAGGTTGAGATCTATAATGAAAGGGATTCATTGAGATCTCAATTAGAACTTGCACTTAAAGAAAATGAGTTTTTAAAATCTAAAAATGATTGTCATGCTATTTTGAAGAAAAATGAAAATTTGTCTTCAAAAGTTGAATTTGTTTTAAAAGAAAATGATTCTTTAAAAAGAGAAATTGATTTTATTTCTAAAGAGTTAGAAATTTGTTTAAATAAAAATAAATCTTTGAAAAATGATATTGTTTCCCATGTTTGCCATGCTAGGGTAGTTTCACCTAGATCACCCCTTGCATGTTCCACCTCTTCTTTAATTGAAAATGATATATCCATGCTTAAGAAGAGTGTTGATTGTTTGGGCTCCACTTTGAGCCAATGTGTAGTGGGTCATACATGTTTGGAAACTTTGTTTCGAAAGAAACAAGTTCCATCTATTCATGCACACCCTACACGGCATACACATGCTCCTCACGGACACCATCACACTATGTATGCTAATGTGTACACTTGTACACATTGTGGACGTAAGGGCCACCTTGCTAAATTTTGCTTTGATCGTATACATGATGTAAATTTAGCAAATAAATTTGTTTGGGTTAGAGAAGGGACTAACCCCCATGGACCCAAAAGATTATGGGTACCAAAGACCACCCCTTTTATGTTTGATGTAGGTGTGGGCTCTCACATGACGTGAGAGTAGCCGTACCTTGGAGTAGATGCGTTCCGAGCCTAAAGATTACTATTTGGATGCATCACTTTCAAGGGATGTTTTGGTGGAGAGGACCACCATGTTTTGGAGACAAGGAAAGTTGCCTTCTAGGTTTTGGTAACGATTCCTAACTTCTATTTATTGTTTACATGCTTTCCATTCTATTCATTATAGCATGTTTCATTGTTTTGATTAGTATGTAAATGCCATGATTATTAGACTCTTGACATGCATGTATAGCATTTTGAGACACCCATGTTTAATATGAATCATATTTTTGTGTTCTCACCCTTGTTTAGCTATCATGCTTATCATAGGTTTAATAACATGTGGATTTTCATAATGATCATGTTTATGTTTATCATGTTGATTTTTATCTTGTTTTTGATGCTTCATGTTTTGAATATATGTTTGAATGTTAGTTTTTATTAAGACTAGGTATATACTTGTGCATATAGTGGGTCACAAATAAATCTATATATGTTTGTGCTTGAATGCTTATTTATTCCCATTAGATGTGCTAGTATAGTCTAGTTTTGATGATTCATGCATTTTAAACTTGCATTCCTATTTTTGGATTTGTTTTATGAGTTTTCATTTCATGTATATATTTATTTTGCCAAACTTTAAGATATACATGTATACCCCTTGAGTCATTTGCTTTTCATGCAAATCTTTATTTATGGACTCAATTATGTTTGTATGTATGTATACTTCTTGTGTTAACAAATCATACATATACCTTGAAATGAAATTTGTTTTAATGAAAATTTAGTTATTCATGTTTTTATGATTTCATGTTTAAACTTCATGTATATGTCCATTTTATCCAAATTATTGTTATACATATACATCCTTTGAGCCACGTGCCTCATGCATATATCTTTGTGGACTCGTTGTGTTTGGATATGTATGTATACTTTAGTTTGTATAAGACATACATATGCCTTGAAGATTAAATAAGTTTTGATTTTCATGTTTTAAGGAATATTGAGCTAAATTGAATATTTTCATGATGCCATGTTTCACATTACACTTGTGCACTCACCTTATTTATTGGTTTCTCATGACTTTGTTTTCATAAGCTTGATATGTGCCTTAATGATTTAGAGTGTTTAGTGCCATGTGAATTTCATGTTTTTCATGAAAAACTATTTTGTTTTATTCCTTACTTGAAGGATTTCGTACTAGTTTACAAGTTTTCCATTTAAAACTAGTTCGTATTCTTCATATGGTAGAGATTTTCAAACATACTATATTTTCAAATCTATTTTTGAAAACCCCTACCTTCCACGGGCGGATGGATGGGCGATCATGCTCATGTATGCTTTAAAATGAAAATCATTTTAAACTTGAACATGATTGGGAGGATAGGTTATATGATGTATACACTTGATATTATTGTTGTTTCAATTGGTATCATTGAATTCTTTCAATTGGTATCAATCTTGACATTTTTTTTGTATACTCATATATGTTTTTATGTATGTATGCTTACATTTCAAATAGTATCAATTTCGATTGGTATTAAATTTTTCATACATATATACTTGTTTATGCTAAGGCTTGAGCTTCAACCTTGTTTCAATTGATTTAGCTTTCAATTGGTATCTTAATTCGAGCCTACGCATAGTTTTTATTGGTATTTCATAAAGGGGGAGAAAATCTCGTATTTTATCTTTCAATTGGTATTTAGTATTCCACTCCCTTGCTTTATGATAGAAAATAATAATTTCAATTGGTAATAATTTCAATTGGTATCTTATGCCTTAAAGAATAATAATTTCAATTGGTACTAAGATTTATGTTTAGAAATTCAAAATTTGTAATGTTTAATTTCAATTGATATCATATGTTTAAAATGAACAATTATTTCAATTGGTATCAAAATGTTGTTTTCATTTTTTAAATTGGTGTCAAGAGGCACTTCATGTTTAATGTCACCCCTTATTGACTTTGTTTTTGTTTTAGACAAAAAGGGGGGAAATATTGTTTTTCTTGTTTTGGCTTTTACCCCTTTGTTGATGATTGACAAAAAGGGGGAGAAAGATTTTGAGTTTTATTTGTATATGCATACTTATGTTTTTGCATATATTATGTTTAATTGGTATCTAGAGCATGTTTATTTGTTTTTGAAAATTTCATTGCTATCTAGAACCTTTTATTGTTTATGCATATCTATGCATGTTTCATGTTTCATATTCATTGCATATTTATGTTTAGTTGTTTATGCATGAGTTGAGGGGGAGCTTCCTTGAAGCTTAACTTTAATCCATGCATATATAACTCCATGAGTTTTGTCATCATCAAAAAGGGGGAGATTGTTGGCCCGGAGGCCTTCCTCTCTAGTTTTGATGATGATTAACTCATGTAGTTATGTTTACTAATAATCTTGTGATTTTAGTTTCAGATTATATAACAAGATATTAGTTGGTGATTGCTTCAAAAAGAGGAGTTTGGAAGCCTTCACTTGGTGATTCCCGAGCCCGAGCGTCAAGATCATTCATAACCATGCTCGTTGGATCACGGTGTTTGGACCGAGTCGACTTGAAGATGAAGATCGTCAAGAAGACTTGGGTATCATAGAGTTTAGTGTGTTTTAGATCCATATTGTAAAGCTTAGTATAGTTGATATGCTCAAGTGCACAATACACTCACGTTTCATGTTTTGGATTTTGGTTTTCATGGATAATAGATCAAAACAAGTTTAAATGGTTTATATGTATAGTAGATGTATTCTATTTATACATGCATGCTTAAACTTCATAGACAAACTTATTTTGACTATCCTATTCATGTATTGAAAAATCCAAGTTTGATAAAATACCGGTTTTGGTTTTTGATAAAATTTGCAAGACACAAAAATGATTTTATATGTTGATATATGTCTTGAAATTTTTATCACAAGTTTGTATTTCAATATAAAATGTTAAAACAAGTTTTATGGAATTTTAGAAAAGATAAAAGAATTTTTATAAAATATTTTTACCCAGGTTTCTGACCCAGACTGTGCCTGACAGGCCAGGTCGGTCGACCGGGCGGTCGACCGCACCAAGGGCCGGTCGACCGTTCCGGTCGACCGACGTGCACAGCCTTGTGCACGTCTGGCAGACACAGGGCCGGTCGACCGGGCGGTCGACCGGACCAGAGAGCCTAGCTCTCTGTATCTGGGCGGTCGACCGGCCGGTCGACCGGAACAGAGAGTCTGCTCTCTGTATCGGGGCGGTCGACCGGGTTTGCCCAACGGTCATATTTTTGACCGTTGGCGGTCGACCGGGCCGGTCGACCGCCAGCCTGTCAGGCTGCCAGATCAGCCTAACGGCTAGTTTCAGGGTTTGGCCTATATAAACCCCATTTGATTGGGATTTTGGAAAAGGTTTTTAACAAGAAAAATTTACAGTTTCTCCATAGTTTAAAACAAGTTTTCAAAAGTGTTTAGAGCTTCAAAAGATCAATCTTATTTGTTTTAAGTGTTTTGTTTATTTCAAAGAAATTAGGGTTTTGGGAAATAGTTTTTGATCTAAACTTCTATATCTATTTTGGTGTTTTCCCAAGAGAATTTCTTTGATCAAAACACTTGTTTTTTCCACACTTGAGCTATCATACTATCCTATTCTCTTAGGATTTTTGTTTTGTGGAAAAAAATTGTTTGAGGTTGTTTAAGCCTCCAAAGTTGTAAACCCTCCTTTATTTGTGTATCCCTCTTTGGTAGAGGTTGATCGGAGTGGTGTTTGGATCCCTCTTCGGTAGAGGTGATTGTGATTGTATTGGCTACGGGCCTTATCCCTCTTCGGTAGAGGTGGATTGTGGTTGTATTGCCTCGGTGGCATTGTAAGGTTGAGAGAGTTCATACTCCTTTAGTGGATTGGAAATCCTTCTCGGTGAAGGCGGGGACGTAGAGCTAGGGGCTCGAACCTCGAAACATATCTTTGTGTTTGCATTTGATCCACTTGTCTCTAAACTCTCTCTTATTTGTGCAAAGCATCATTCATTCATTCATATCATATTTGCTTGTGTTTGAGCATTGATTCATATTGTCATATCTTTTATATGCTTGGATTGTTGTGTGTGCCTCACTTGTACTTAACCACAAGAGCTTCATATAGCACCTCAACCCATATCTAGGGGAATCAAGAGGAGTTAGTCCAGAGCCATTCACGAGGAATTCGGCTACACTTATGTGTTGTACTAAGTGTGTTGCAAATTGTTTTAAGCTTCCGCATTTAGCGCATTTAGTTTATAGATTAGCCATTTCACCTATCCACCCCCCCTCTAGGTGATTTCAATAACATCACGACTTTCGTACTCTGATTCTTACCTGTACTGATGCTTAATGCATGTACGAAAGGCATTTATGCCCTATGTATATACGTTGCAGTAGTGTCTCACATGTCCAAAACAAGTTTGTTTTATGGAGTAATTGAGAAAATATGACGATTTCGAGGGGTAAATTTAAGACATGTGATTTAGGGGTAAATGTAGAAATATGAAAGATTTGAGGGGTGTATATGAGAAAACCCAAAAAATAAAAGAAAAAGAAAAGATAAGAGACAAGAGAGAGATCGGATGATCATCTCTCTGGCTCACTCTCTCTCTCATCTCCCCCTCTGACTCTCGCTCTCTCTTATCTCCCTCTCTCCTCTCCCTGGCTCTCTCTCCCACCGATCATCTTTGTGTCCCTATCCCCCTCCCTCCGCTGCTCTGAGAAAGTGGAGGTAGGGAGGGAGGGAGGGAGAGATAATAAGAGAGATCGGGCGGGAGGGCGAGCGGGCGACGAGCCCTAAGATCCAGATAAGTTTTTTTTCTTTATTATAAATTGATTCGGTCGACTTGACCCTGACTCGGAATCAACTCGGCCGAGTCACTTAGAGTTAGATCGTGACTCGACCGATTTGATAGAGTTGACCCGAATCAGGACCGAGTCATTTGATCTAAGCTGGATTCTTCGAATCGGGTCTCAGACTCGTCTCGGTACCTGCCGATTCGGATACGACTCGGCTGAATCTTCGAGAATCCTGCTTGTAGGTCCAAGTGAGATTCAGGCCCCCTAGGGCTATTATTAAACCCATTCCCAGATCAGTTGCGCCTATGATCTCTCCCCTCACCGGACCTCTCCCCACTAAGTGGCTCAGCGGTACGGCATCTTCGAATTAGTGTGTCAACAAAGCGGCAAGTTAGTTGTGACCTCACTATTTCTTCTCAAAAAGGAAAAAAGAAGTTGGCAACAGCAAAGGCAAGACAGTTACGACAATACTGACAACAAGCCATACTGATTTTCTTTCCTTTTTCTTTTTTTTTCCTTTTTTCATTGTTTTTTATTTTAAAGACTCTTCATGTCTACTATCTTGAGAATTGAGAACTATTGCATGAAAGAATTGGGAAATGGGAATTAAGAATTTGGAGTAATTTTGGGGCTAACCGCAGTTGTTCCTACTGCAAGAGTTGCGACACTATTGTAGTGTTGTAGCAGTGTTGCAGCTGCTGTTACAGCTACTGCTGCAATTGCATCTAGTTATACCCTTGATTTTATCTGGGTTCTCTACAACATCTCCTGCACTAGACTTCCTCTTATGGCCTCTTGGATAGGATTTGGCAGGAGGGAGAAGAGGAAGACCCATCTAAGAATAAGATGATGACTCCATTAGCTAAGGGAAAATGTGGGGTTATTTCAGCTTGGATATTTTCCTACAACGAAAAGTTGAATAATGTGCTGGATATATTATATCAAATAATTCACTAGATATAGAATGTAATGCAGTCTTGTCCAAAAAATTTCAGGTCTCATTTATGGTTTATGTGAAATTATTGCAAGAATCATCTTTACTTGCCTAAGTCATCATCATTGCCCTCTAATTCAGTCATGGAAGGTTGAACCAGTAACAAAAATGAGAACAGCACTCTCTGAGAGCACGTACAACTCCAATGGCATAGTGGAGGGAGTATGGAAAGAATGTGAAGGCTGGAAACTTCAACAGAGTGCAATACAAAGATACCTTCAAATTATAATAAGAGGAGTCAATTAGATGATGCAACACACTGCTAATATTTCTGATGGTTTAAGGGGTTAACTCAAATGCCAGTGATGAATATTGAAGATACGGTCATTTGCAAACAGACTTTGGAGGCAGAATTAAGACATCACTATCATCATAGTTGTCATCATTCTTTTCTTCTTCCTTCACTTCTCTGTCGTTTATGCACATTATGCATGTATACTGTTTAACTGTCTCTTTTATCTTTTTTTATCTATGCAAATACACCCTTCTAAAATGACAGTATGCCATTTATCGACCAATCAATGTTCATTTCGAGTTGACTAGAACAGTACTAAAGTTGGCGCTGATCTATACAGACTATACTGTTTATAAATGCTATGAAAAAGGGCTTTTAGCAAATATGCACGCTAGATATAGATTTAGCATTCAAAATTTTCTCTCCTACAAATCTGTAAAAATAAAAAAATACAGCTTTATATCATTTATAATTTTTGGTAACCTGCATTCTGTCCATGCATTTAAACTAGTATGGTAGTATACTCATAAAGAAATTCATCAATAAAATTGCATGGAAGAATATTTGACAACGCCATACCGGGGTTGTTGCCTTCAAAACATAGTCCTGCATTGTGTGATTAGAGAAGGCCTGCACACCCTCTACTACAGCAGCTCTTTTCTTGGACCGGCTTACATCAACATTGGTTGTGCAAGGCTCACATCAGTTGGCCATTGGTTCTGCAAGGCTCACATCAGTTGGCTGACAACAGTGCTCAGCAAGCTGAAACAAGCTCTATAGCTTGAGCATGACCATGTTCTAGAAAGGATTTTTAGGAGTAACAGAGCAAGAACTGCAAGCACCCTACCCTATCAAGTACATGGTCCAGGATCAAGAAAATCCACCAGTAATAGTGATTTGTAAGGGGGTTTAGAAGATGTTGTCCCTTGATCTTCATATATTTAGCAACTATTCCTCTTTCTACATATTCTTGAGAAATTCCAAGATTTCCTCGGTAGCACTGCTCTATGCTTCTGTACACTTGATGCAGAAAGATGAATAGTTGCTAGATATATGAAGATCAAGGAAACAACATCCTTTAAACCCCTTACAAATCACTATTACTGGTTGATCTTCTTGAGATATTCCAAGATTTCCTCGGTAGCACTGCTCTATGCTTCTGTACACTTGACTCCCTGCTTTTGAACACAAACAATGCATGTAAAGAAACCGCCGCCATATTTTCCATTAAAGTGAAGCAATTGAATTGTACCACCCGTGCAGCTACATGAATTTCAAAGTACAATTCATAACTATGCTGCAGATCACAAACACCACTCTCTTGGCAATCACATTTGCCAAGTTAAGGCAATGTCCACAAGAGCTTTTATGGCTCCCTATTGTTATAATGTCACCCCAATTAAGAACTTAAATAAGGGGGATTACTGGCTCGTGCCATATTCGGACCCTTGTATAATTGTTCTTCCAAAAGAAATTGGCATATAAGTCATGCAGGCAACTGCTCCTCTGCTTAAATTGAATCCACTGAAGCAATAACATTTTCAATAGCCTCTTCTGAGGTGAGGCTGCAACGAGTTAATTTGGGGACTTTCCAAAATATTAACAAGAACATGCAAGGCAATATCCAGTCCACAAAGGCCAATTTCTGCTATACATAATGAGAAATGGGATTCCAGAGCTGTGGCAATAGATGGACCCTGGGCAATGTTGGCATTGTTGGTTCATGTTCGAAGCAATTCTGCAAGTAAATCAGGAACTTCAAGGTCAATGTGTAGTCGACCGGTGCTCATAGCTTATAGAACGCATGAATCATTGAATAGGAGCAAAATCAGACTAGCAGAGTACCAGAGGCTCAACATAGCATGGTAAGACCGTGACTGATCCTTGTATTTTTCTAGAGAGGACAAAGCACAAATTTGCATCATTCCCTTTGAGCTTCCATGGCAGATGGAAGAACGAATTCGACAAAGAACATCAACTGCATCACTCTACGGCAAAGGCTTCTGATAATTTTCACCTAGTAACATTATAACAAGACGGCATTAACTGTTTCACACCTTTCCAAGCTAGTGTTAAGAATACCATTAGAGTTTGAACAGCCTGCCTGAATCTCTACTCCTTAAATTATCAGAAGAAAACAATGTTAACCAATGTGTTTAACTTCACATACTAATACCAATGTGTTTAACTGCACATACCAGAATTTCTTTCTCCTAGTCTAAAGGACTGTACAAGGGGATTAACAGCACCCAGTGCAGATTCACAGAGCCTTGTCCGCCAGTGCTGAATAGAATGCCCAATGAGTTTGTGGCACCCTTTTGCTGTTGCTTCCCGCAGTCAAAGTGAAATATACTCAGTGAATGCACACACTATACCATTACCATCATGTTCAAGCGAAATCAACTGCAAGCTGAGTCAGGAGGCCCAGCAAGAAAAGGTAAGCTTTGTCCATCTGACCGACACGCAAGAAAGCACACTCGTCTAATTCCACAAGGTTAGATATCAGCTTCAGCACAGCCAAGCAAAGCCCATCACAGCTCACATAAGTTGGCAACAGTCAAAAAGAGTCCCCCCGTTACCATTGAATTCAGATCGGCAGCAAAATATCTGTAGTAACTCCTGTGATCTCCATGAACTTGCAAGAATTAGGATGAAGTGAAATCTCCAATCAAATCATCATATGTTTTTAAAATGAATCAACAGCAGTAAGATAAACCATTGCATGTCTACGAAGTTCAGAATAGATTCACCCTGCAAATTTTTAGGTTAAAGCTTAATTATAGGAAGCCCAAGGTAACATCTAAGAAGCAGAGAGATATGGATACCAACTATCATGGAAATGAAGTTAGAGTTGACATACCGTGTAAAACGTTAGAGAATGTGTAGGAAACCTACACTACACTGCATTTGAACAACGAATTGCAGCTTCTGCTATCAGGAAAATAGATGTGAATGAGGAAGAGTTTACTACCTGAGCAACTATCAATGAATTCTGAGAAATCTTGTGTGTGAGGAATTTCAACTGCTCCAACGACCACCATGATAAAGTTTACTTCTATTATCAAGACAAAAAAACACAAGAAGCAGACTTGTACTAGCTATAACGGCCCTGCTACATAAAACTTCACCATCATCATGTTTCTGTTTAGGATGTCTGCAAATACTTGTGTCGATATTTCTTTCAGCAAGTAAAAAAATGGACTCAAATGTTTCGGCAAGCTAACTTAGAGCACAAATTAGATCAGAACTCGATCAAAGCTTCAACAAGTTCATGGTTCTGCTCTCTTTACCCAAAAATATCAAAGAAAACTCATCTTACAATTAATGAGATACAACCAAACTCCCCCAAAATGATAGGACAATCCTTGGAGCATCTTGACAAATTTCGATGGTTGTATCGTGCAAAAGGACAGCCCATTGGCTAGACATGAAACCAAGGAAATTGTTGCATAGGATTCTCAGAAATGATTTCCCATGGGACTTAAATATCTCTCATGGTTCCTTTTGACTGTGATAGAGACACTGCATAAATAAGGTAGCAGCAGTGTAAGCGCTGGACACATTCAGAAGAGCAGCAAGTGAAAGAACTGTTTCAGCAAGATTCACATATCACACGGTGCTTGACCTGTAGTTTGGCACTGAAGCAGATATATGACTGCAGCATTGGCTAGCTTTCCATGAATACCTCCCTTTATTAATTCCAGTGTCTAGAAAAATCTCTTCAGGAGCTTCCATAACTGATGCATCATTACCTGGAAGAAAATTAGGCAGAACACGGAACTGAGATAGCAAGGTACATAATAATGGAGTTAATGTATTGCCAGCAACAGCAGTAACTTAAGTTTATCAAGACATCAAGAAGCCTTGATAAAATTTCTTCTCAGAATCTACATTGAGCAGCTTCGTCATTGACAATAGTTTCCAGAGCAACATGACTTTCTATTTAGGCCTTTGCTACAATAAAATAGTCCCGTGACAGCCAATGCTGAATTAGTTTGTGTCTCCTTCCTCTTGAAGAACTGGAAAATTTATCATTGTTTTCATTGGCATTGCCAGCAACAGCAGTAACTTAAGTTTAGCAAGACACCAAAAAGCCTTAATAAAATTTCTTCTCGGAATCTACATTGAGCAGCTTCATCATTGATAATAGTTTCTAAAGCAACATGACTTTCTGTTCAGGCCTTTGCTACAATAAAATAGTCCCATGATAGCCAATGATGAATTAGTTTCTGTCTCCTTCCTGTTGAAGAACTGGAAAATATCATTGTTTTCATTGGCATCATTACTTGACAACCTTCATGCAAAATATCATTTAAGGAACAACAGAAAGCAAACTTCAGAAAGAATCCAAAATATGAACTTTGACTTGGGTCATATGCCAGTTGATTAAGCAGAGAGTTGGCTGATGATCTCCGTATGGGCTGCATCTGACTTATGGATGGCACTGGTTAATGTGTTTCCTCATTCCTTTTCCATTTTCACTTCCCGTTATAACAAACCAAGCCGGAACAGCATCAGCACGCTCATCAGCACATAATCCTTTATATTCTCAATGGTTGCAGAGGTTCGCAAGGATCACCGCACTCGTCCTCAAATTTTGAAGATCCTGCTTCTAGAATCTGAAAGAGAGGCATATATGTCTCCAGCAGCAGTCATGGCCGATTTACTATCATGATGGCCCAGGACATCTTTAACTTAAAGCCTCTTGGACCAGTGCTCTGATGCCATTCATTTCAGATAGCCACTTCAACCCAAGGCGAAAGCTGACAAACAGCGGCAATGTATATATCAAGAAAGCAAGGATGATTTAACATCAATGATAGCTCATGCTTCAATCACGTGCTCTTGAACAAGAAGTGGTGACTCACCAATATTTCCTCAGCAAACTAATTGTCTGATGGCCTAAATAGTAAAAATTGTCATAGGGCTGAAGTAAGGGAGAACCTGGTGGCTAGTAATCTGCAGTGGCTAAGAGAACCAAGGCCAAGATAAGCATCTTATAAGCCACCAGCAATTTTTGCTCAGTACACATGTTGCATTTTCCTGCCAAAGTTGGGCAGTGATTCAGCTTCCATAAGTTCTTTGATGGAACTATAGCATCATTGTCCAAACCAAAAACTCCATTAGTGACTACTCACACATCTGCCTCCCGTACACTATGCAGAAAGAGTGTCTGCAGTTTCCATATAATAGAAGCTTTGCAGCAGTCCTCAAGAATTTGGAGAATTGGTGGTAGTTTTCTGCAACTAATACCAGAGAACAAACAGATAAATATTTCATCATTATACATACAAGCAGATAGCACACATTTGCTCCGCTACTTGTTTGCTCAAGCGCAGGCACTTTTCATAGGTACATCAACTCCACAGACCTGTAGTTGCTGACCAAAAACCCCTCTCTGCTGGTTGGTAATTCTTGAGCTGCACGAAAACTCGTGTAATAGCTTATTGCACCAGAAAACTTGATAATGTCCCAAATGAAGCCTCAAGACAATTTCCTGGGAGCAACTCAAAGCTGGTCAAATAAAAAAGGCAATGCTATTCACCACTACTTACCATTGCATGTCCTATAAGTAATAAGCTAATTCAGACACCGTGAAAACAATAGTTAAGACAACTTTATAGAACATATCATAGACACTGATAGTTTATTTTGAAAAAAAAGAAGTTAGATTTAAAGCCATATGATCCTCCCAATAAGCTTTGGTGGTTCAATGCACATAGAGAAACAGTCACCTGAAGACCATGGTTTCGCTGTTGCATGGAAAGAGTCATAAGTCATCTTTTTTGTTGCAGTGTCAATAATGGAAGGAGTTACATATGAACATGGATCTCTCAATCCAACTAATAAGCTTCTTGCTTGGTTTCTCAGAACCCTTGTAGCATCTCAATCTAGTCTGGCTCCAAAGGCACAACCTTTTCCAAGTCCAGTCCATATCAGAATCTATTTACTACACTTGGTGTATTGTCATACTCTCTGAGGAAGTGGATATCGGACTGGACTGAAGCAACCGGGATCCTCTCGACAAACTTTGTGATGCAGACATCGAGCCACAACCCTGAAGCGTATATCGTTCGAGAAGATGCATCACCTCGATGTGATCAAGTCGCTCAATAGTCATGTATTTTTTCTCTTATTGTATTTTTTTTCTTTTATTATTTTAGTACCACATAGGATGTAATTTGGAAATCAAGTTTTATAAAGCCCATAAAAGGCCCTCATATACTAGTTATTTTAATGAATGAATATTATAAAAATTCTTCAAATTTGTGTGAGAGATGAATTCCTCCCCAAATTCTTTTAGGAGTGTAAAACCCAAGCTAGCCATAATTAAGCGTGTGAAACCCTAGTTAGTTGTCAATAACCCTTCTTCCTCTTCAATTCCTCTCCAATACTGTAGAAAAATTAAGAAAAATTCCGAAAATACCAAAAAAAATAGAAAATAGCATGGTTCATCTTTTTCCCTACCCTGCGACACGCGTCAGCCGCCTCCTCCCCTCACCCACAAGCCCCTCCATTGTCTGTGCCCGTGATGTGAGATCAAAAGCTAAATATTTCGATTGGGGATATGAACACGGATCGCAATCCGATTCTAGGCTTCACCACTTGTTGGTTCAATCATTTAAGATCAAACCAATATCAAAACAAAATCTTTTTTTTAACCAAATTTTCATTATCTTATTCAATGAGTTAGGTCCCTACAAATAGGCTTCACTTAACTACAAGACTAAACCCACTTCCAATATGAGACTAAACCAAAAAAACAACAAAAACAAATACAATGTTGAAAAACAAACATGATTAACAAGACTCAATCTCAACCCTAATGCTAACTCAAACGAAGTCCAAATAGACTCAAACGAAAATCAAACACAACTACGACACACAGACTAAACAGTTATCCGATAAAATCGAAATAAACAATACCAAGCATATCTCAAAACTAAAATCAAAGATGGTTCGATGCAGTACGGTGACTGATGGGAGATTTTTCACTCTAACTGTTAAAATATCGCAAGTGCACGGTCGTTCGATGTAGCACTTGAGGATCGATCCATAGGGACAGGTGGTTCTTCAGGTCTAAACACTATATCCAGGCAAACTGAGTGAGGAGTTTGTGAATTTTCATGTTTGGTTTAAACTGAGTGTCAATCTAAGGTCAAGTCAAGAACCTAGGGTTGAATTTTCTAAACTAGTAACAAGCGTCAATCCCTGGCTCTCTAGTCATCCATCACTAAATCCCTATTTCTAAAAGAAAAATTAGGTCTGAGGTTTCGATTAAGCATAGGGTATTATCTACGTTTCATGATCTATCAAAGGTAACTAAAATCAATCGAGTAAATAAAATATAAAAAAAGTAAAACCCTAAGCATGGATCATTAGCTAAAAATATATAGCCTGTCAAATATTTAGTTATCCTAGAAATTGATTTCCTAAAAAAATATAGTTCAAAAGATGTGTGCAAACAACCCTAGATAGGAGATCTAACTTTAACGACATGACAATCTAGCCTAGTTTCATCTCCCCTAGATACTTGCAAGAGTTTAGCTACACATATTAAATTGCTTCACAAAGATAATTGATACAATAAAGCATAATGAATAGAATTAATCTATTAAATTAATCAGCAAAAATAAATTAAGGGGCAATCCAGAGGTTACCTGGTCTGGAGTTTGCTACCAGCAGCCAAATGAAGAAAACAACCTTTCTGATGGCACAAAATCCGAGAAAAAAATTAATTTCCCCTCAACAAATCTCGCGCTGCCCAAAGAACACAGACCAAAAAGCACTGACACAAGTTCCCGAAAACAAAATAATTAACAAATAATTTATTGCTGCAATATCCTAGAAACGGCCGCCCCTGGCCTCTTGGCATAAGATGAGGTCTTATAATGTTTGAATTTTTACATAAAAGCCCTTCAAGATTAGTTATTACATAATAATTCATTTCTAACTCAGACATATTCTATAAATGGCCAATACGAACAGTCAAATGAATAAATCAACAAAATTCTCAACATAAAAGTTATAAATCTTCGTATTCTTTCTTCGTAGACACCTAGATGACCTGTTTTGAAATCCTGTAACCAAAGTTATTACCGAAATACCACAACATGCTCGGAAAGTAACCTTGCGCGCTTTCACTGCATAAAGTAACTGCATTCATCTCTTTTTCTTCTTTCTCCATGTACTTGTGCGTTGTAAATCAAATCAACTATACTCGCGTAGCATTATTTATATACAAAAATATAGATAAATAGGAATATAAAAATGGGATAAAACGATGTCAATCAAATACCCCCACACCTATCTTTTGCTAGTCCTCGAGCAAACTAATAAAAAGAAAAACTAAACTAACTCACTTTCGTAAGAATTATGGTTGCACTTAGCACGTGCAACAAGCCGTTAAACCCCTAAGTTACCCCTAGAGTACGAATTTTATCTCGTGAGGGTTTGCAGTGAATATACCCAAAAATTCCTGAAAGACAGATAAAAAAAATAAAGTAAAATAAACATAACCAAAAATCAAGAAAAATATCTTTTTATCTACTCAAGTTAACTAGTTAGCAAGATTCTAAGTCTCCAAGAGTTTCATTTGCTAGATCAATCTCAACTTAAGAAATCATATTGTCTAGAAAATAAAAGAACAAATCCTAAACTTTACACCAACTATCCTAAGTCTGAGATTCTATGCACCCTATGATAATGATGTAGTTCTTAAGCTTAAGAATATTTGACTCTAACTTTCATACTTCTTTTGTAATAATAATTTTTTCTTTTCTTTTTTTAATCAACACTTTTAACTATCTTTCGCGTAAATACCAAGGCTTCCTGAGGCCAAGGCACCTAGCTAATTGATAATCAAAATTGTTCGATTTTTAGCGTGTCTTGTCCTATTAGGCTTTCTCAGCTACCCATGTAACGAGCTTTGGGTCAATGACTCCCAAACCAGATGGTCTTTAGGGCATTAAGTACAGAGACACTCCTATGGACTAAATTGCTCGAGCAACTGAGCCCACAAAACAAGACTTAATTAATATATATTTTTTTAAAAAACCATTTTTTTAAGCAATCCAGTTGTAATCAATATCCCAAGCATATGACTAATAGTGTAAGTGCCCTTGATTCCAAGGTAGTTGTAAGTGTTTTTTTTAATCAACACTTTTAACTATCTTTCGCGTAAACACCAAGGCTTCCTGAGGCCAAGGCACCTAGCTAATTGATAATCAAAATTGTTAGGTTTTTAGCGTGTCTTGTCCTATTAGGCTTTCTCAGCTACCCATGTAACGAGCTTTGGGCCAATGACTCCCAAACCAGATGGTCTTAGGGCATTAAGTGCAGAGACACTCCTACGGACTTAATTGCTCGAGCAAATGAGGCCACAAAACAAGACTTTGTTAATATATATATAAACCATTTTTAAAGTAATCCAGTTGTAATCAATATCCCAAGCATATGAACTAATAGTGTAAGTGCTCTTGATTCCAAGGTAGTTGTAAGTTTTTTTTTTAATCAACACTTTTAATTATCTTTCGCGTAAATACCAAGGCTTCCTGAGGCCAAGGCACCTAGCTAATTGATAATCAAAATTGTTAGATTTTTAGCGTGTCTTGTCCTATTAGGCTTTCTCAGCTACCCATGTAACGAGCTTTGGGCCAATGACTCCCAAACCAGATGGTCTTAGGGCATTAAGTGCAGAGACACTCCACGGACTTAATTGCTCGAGCAACTGAGGCCACAAAACAAGACTTGGTTCATATATATATATATTTTTTAACCATTTTTTAAGTAATCCAATTGTAATCAATATCCCAAGCATATGAACTAATAGTGATAATCAAAATTGTTAGGTTTTTAGCGTGTCTCGTCCTATTAGGCTTTCTCAGGTACCCATGTAACGAGCTTTGGGCCAATGACTCCCAAACCAGATGGTCTTAGGGCATTAAGTGCAGAGACACTCCACGGACTTAATTGCTCGAGCAACTGAGGCCACAAAACAAGACTTGGTTAATATATATATATTTTTAAACCATTTTTTAAGTAATCCAATTGTAATCAATATCCCAAGCATATGAACTAATAGTGTAAGTGCTCTTGATTCCAAGGTAGTTGTAAGTTTTTTTTTAATCAACACTTTTAATTATCTTTCGCGTAAACACCAAGGCTTCCTGAGGCCAAGGCACCTAGCTAATTGATAAACAAAATTGTTAGGTTTTTAGCGTGTCTTGTCCTATTAGGCTTTCTCAGCTACCCATGTAACGAGCTTTGGGCCAATGACTCCCAAACCAGATGGTCTTAGGGCATTAAGTGCAGAGACACTCCTACGGACTTAATTGCTCGAGCAACTGAGGCCACAAAACAAGACTTGGTTAATATATATATATATATATATATATATATATATAACCATTTTTTAAGTAATCCAGTTGTAATCAATATCCCAAGAATATGAACTAATAGTGTAAGTGCCCTTGATTCCAAGGTAGTTGTAAGTGTTTTTTTTAATCAACACTTTTAACTATCTTTCGCGTAAACACCAAGGCTTCCTGAGGCCAAGGCACCTAGCTAATTGATAATCAAAATTGTTAGGTTTTTAGCGTGTCTTGTCCTATTAGGCTTTCTCAGCTACCCATGTAACGAGCTTTGGGCCAATGACTCCCAAACCAGATGGTCTTAGGGCATTAAGTGCAGAGACACTCCTACGGACTTAATTGCTCGAGCAAATGAGGCCACAAAACAAGACTTTGTTAATATATATATATATATAAACCATTTTTAAAGTAATCCAGTTGTAATCAATATCCCAAGCATATGAACTAATAGTGTAAGTGCTCTTGATTCCAAGGTAGTTGTAAGTTTTTTTTTAATCAATACTTTTAATTATCTTTCGCGTAAATACCAAGGCTTCCTGAGGCCAAGGCACCTAGCTAATTGATAATCAAAATTGTTAGATTTTTAGCGTGTCTTGTCCTATTAGGCTTTCTCAGCTACCCATGTAACGAGCTTTGGGCCAATGACTCCCAAACCAGATGGTCTTAGGGCATTAAGTGCAGAGACACTCCACGGACTTAATTGCTCGAGCAACTGAGGCCACAAAACAAGACTTGGTTCATATATATATATATATATATATATATATATATATATATATATATATATATTTAAACCATTTTTTAAGTAATCCAATTGTAATCAATATCCCAAGCATATGAACTAATAGTGATAATCAAAATTGTTAGGTTTTTAGCGTGTCTCGTCCTATTAGGCTTTCTCAGGTACCCATGTAACGAGCTTTGGGCCAATGACTCCCAAACCAGATGGTCTTAGGGCATTAAGTGCAGAGACACTCCACGGACTTAATTGCTCGAGCAACTGAGGCCACAAAACAAGACTTGGTTAATATATATATATTTTTAAACCATTTTTTAAGTAATCCAATTATAATCAATATCCCAAGCATATGAACTAATAGTGTAAGTGCTCTTGATTCCAAGGTAGTTGTAAGTTTTTTTTTTAATCAACACTTTTAATTATCTTTCGCGTAAACACCAAGGCTTCCTGAGGCCAAGGCACCTAGCTAATTGATAAACAAAATTGTTAGGTTTTTAGCGTGTCTTGTCCTATTAGGCTTTCTCAGCTACCCATGTAACGAGCTTTGGGCCAATGACTCCCAAACCAGATGGTCTTAGGGCATTAAGTGCAGAGACACTCCTACGGACTTAATTGCTCGAGCAACTGAGGCCACAAAACAAGACTTGGTTAATATATATATATATATATATATATATATTTTTAAACCATTTTTTAAGTAATCCAGTTGTAATCAATATCCCAAGAATATGAACTAATAGTGTAAGTGCCCTTGATTCCAAGGTAGTTGTAAGTGTTTTTTTTAATCAACACTTTTAACTATCTTTCGCGTAAACACCAAGGCTTCCTGAGGCCAAGGCACCTAGCTAATTGATAATCAAAATTGTTAGGTTTTTAGCGTGTCTTGTCCTATTAGGCTTTCTCAGCTACCCATGTAACGAGCTTTGGGCCAATGACTCCCAAACCAGATGGTCTTAGGGCATTAAGTGCAGAGACACTCCTACGGACTTAATTGCTCGAGCAACTGAGGCCACAAAACAAGACTTGGTTAATATATATGTGCTCTTAATACCAAGGTAGTTGTAAGTGTTTTTTTACTCAACACTTTTAACTATCTTTCGCGTAAATACAAAGACTTCCTGAGGCCAAGGCACTGAGTGATCTTAATACCAAGGTAGTTGTAAGTGTTTTTTTAATCAACATTTTTAACTATCTTTCGCGTAAATACCAAGACTTCTGAGGCCAAGGCACCTAACTAATTGATAATCAAAATTGTTAGGCTTTTAGCATGTCTTGTCATGTTAGGCTTTTTTAGGGCATTAATATATTTTTAAACCATTTTTTTAAGTAATCCAGTTGTAATCAATATCCCAAGCATATGAACTAATAGTGTGGCTTCCTGAGGCCACAAAACAAGACTTAACTAATAGTATAAGTGCTCTTGATACCAAGGTAGTTGTAAGTGTTTTTTTTTAATCAACACTTTTAACTATCTTTCGTGTAAATACCAAGGCTTCCTGAGGCCAAGGCACCTAACTAATTGATAATCAAAATTGTTAGGCTTTTAGCGTGTATTGTCCTGTTAGGCTTTCTCAGTTACCCATGTAACGAGCTTTGGGCCAATGACTCCCAAACCAGATGGTCTTAGGGCATTAAGTGCAGAGACACTCCGATGGACTTAATTGCTCAAGCAACTGAGGCCACAAAACAAGACTTATTAATATATATTTTTATCCCAAGCATATGAACTAATAGTGTAAGTGCTCTTGATTCCAAGGTAGTTGTAAGTGTTTTTTTTTTAATCGACACTTTTAACTATCTTTCGCGTAAATACCAAGGCTTCCTGAGGCCAAGGCACCTAACTAATTGATAATCAAAATTGTTAGGCTTTTAGCGTGTCTTGTCCTGTTAGGCTTTCTCAACTACCCATGTAACGAGCTTTGGGCCAATGACTCCCAAACCAGATGATTTTAGGGCATTAATATATTTTTAAACCATTTTTTTAAGTAATCCAGTTGTAATCAATATCCCAAGCATATGAACTAATAGTGTGGCTTCCTGAGGCCACAAAACAAGACTTAACTAATAGTGTAAGTGCTCTTGATACCAAGGTAGTTGTAAGTGTTTTTTTTAATCAACACTTTTAACTACCTTTCGCGTAAATATCAAGACTTCCTAAGGTCAAGGCCCTCCTGAGGCTAAGGCACCTAACTAATTGATAATCAAAATTGTTAGATTTTTAACGTGTCTAATCCTATTAGGCTTTCTCAGGTACTCATGTAACGAGTTTTGGGCCAATGACTAGCGAATCAGATGGTCTTAGGGCATTAAGTGCATAGACACTTCTATGGACTTAATTGCTCAAGCAATTGAGACCACAAAACAAGACTTAATTAATATATTTTTTAAACCATTTTTTGAGTAATTCAATTGTAATCAATATCCTAAGCCTATGAACTAATAGTAAGTACCCTTGACACCAAGGCAGTTGTAAGTGTTTTTTTAATTAACACTTTTGACTATCTTTCGCATAAATACTAAGACTTTCTGAGGCCCAGGCATCTAGCTAATTGATAATCAAAATTGTTAGATTTTTAACGTGTCTTGTCCTGTTAGGCTTTCTCAGCTACCCATGTAATGAGCTTTGGGCCAATAACTCTCAAACCAGATGGTCTTAGGGTATTAAGTGCAGAGACACTCCTATGGACTTAATTGCTCGAGCAACTGAGGCCACAAAACAAGACTTAATTAATATATTTTTTAAACCATTTTTTAGGTAATCCAGTTGTAATCAGTATCCCAAGCCTATGAACTAGTGTAAGTGCTCTTGAAACCAAACGGTTGTAAGTGTTTTTTTGATCAACACTTTTAACTACCTTTCACGTAAATACCAAGACTTTCTAAGGACAAGGCACCTCAAAATTATTAGATTTTTAATGTGTATTGTCCTAATAGGCTTTCTCAACTACCCATGTAACGAGTTTTGGGCCAATAACTCTCAAGCCAGATAGCCTTAGGGTACTAAGTGCAGACACTCCTATAGACTTAATTACTCGAGCAACTGAGGCCTCAAAACAAGACTTAATTAATATATGTTTTAAACCATTTTTTTAAGTAATCTAGTTGTAATCAATATCCTAAACCTATAAACTAATAGTGTAAGTGTTGTTGGATATATAATCAATTAAACTAAGTTTAGATAGTATATCAGTTTTTAAATTCTACTCTTTATTTTTTAGACTACAACTCTCTCATCTCGATTTTACCTTTAAAATCTACTCACAGATACTAATTCACTTACATACCAACTAGCTATTTGTTAAAAAAAAGGTTTCAAAACAAAGACTCCTAAACACCTAAAAAGAACTAAGAAAAAGACTCTAAAAAGCAAAATAGTGACACATATTCTATATAAATCTCTCCCACACCTAAATTGAACCATATCCTCATGCACACACATGAATACAAAGATAAAAAGAATATGGCATGTAATCTACACATCCAAATACATGCACACCATCATGATAATTACGCAAATCAAGCATACAAAAAATATAAAAATGTAACAATATGCTAGAATTAGAAACACTCATAGTGCACTAGAAAACCCAGTTGTTGAAGCAACAAAAATACTCCATGTGTGTGTTGAATGCATCCGAATTTATTCTGTATCACTTACAATATACTTAACACATAGGTTAGAGAAAGAGATATATAAAATGCTTACTAACACTAAAGACTGCACTTACTCGACTAACTAAAAAAATAAAGACTCACAAACTAAATGAAAAATAAAACAAATATATACATATGTATAACTCCACATCTCCCCCACATCTCGATCTTTCTAGATCTATTTCCTCAAGCTCGTTTTTCATCATTCCAATGAGTTCTCTTCAGTGGTGAAATTGAAGAGGTCAATTTTTTTTGGTCATCTTTCCATTTATCCTCTCCAATTTGTTCAATACCTTTCTCAATTTTCTCCTGTTCTTCTTCCCACTTCTGCTCCTCACAAATTGATCATCGTCACACATCTTAATTAGAGCATCCACAACATGAATGCCTAAAAATTTCAGCTCATCCTCGAACATCACCTCAATACTTATATCAACAATTTTCTTTGAGGTGTGTAACTAATCAAAGCATCTCTATTCGATTCATCCAAACACATAAGTTCGTATTCAAAGAGGTTTTCAAAGTTTTGGTGAATCAGCGGTTCTTGAATTATGTTTTCAAAAGATTGATCATTGCTTAGCACATCGAAAGTGAAGATATACTCAAATCAAATTTTCTTTGAGAAAAGAAAACTCCAGACTTAAGATTCTCGACACATAATTTCTCAGATCATCCTCATTCTTAAAAAGTTCATCAAGAAACAAAGGTTGATTATCCATAAATGCATCCTTATAATTATGATCGATGTGCTCTATCTTCTCAACATAATTTAAAGAAATCTTTTGCTCTTCAACAGATATATCCCTCAAATTGTTTATCAAGAAGCAAAAGTTCATCATCACATCCATCCCTACAGTTTTGATCAATTTGCTTTAATGAAGGTATATGTGCAACCAAATCATCTCTAAGTAATTCATCCAAACACAAAGGATCATCATCAAATTTGCACACTTAATGCACATGTACACTTCCTCAACAAGCTTCTCATATTCAAACTCTTCAAATTGATTCAAGTGAAATGATGGAATGAACTCAAAAGGCATCTCAATGAAAATAGTAGACACATCAATATGGTCATCGATCTGCTTTTTGGATTTCAATGTTTGAAGTTCGTTCACTTGATAGAATGAATGTCCTCTTGAATTGAAGTGGTTTGAATCGGTGTTGGCTCAGGAACAAATTGATTATGAAACGCTTGTTATTTTCTTTCTCTTACTAGTCATAGCGGCCATTGATCATTTATATAATCTAAGGCCTAAGAACTGAATTTTTCAAATTGAGTCGTAGACTGTTGGAAAGAAGCTACTTGATTTTCAAATTCTTTTAGAGCCTTTAAACTTTCCTCTAATGTGCTTTTCGGTTCCTCATGCTCATTATCAAATCTCTAAGATGGAAGTGATGATTCGTAGGACCAATTTGGTATTATATTTGATTGGGAATTTAGATGTGATTGATCCCATGAGAAATTCAGATGGTTCCAACACTCCGATATAAAATTTACTGGATACGGTTCATTCGTAGGTCCTTGAAATGTGTTCAATTGATGTTGAGTATGTCCTAACGAAAGGACTATCGAAGAATATTGCTCTAAAAGAAGAGATGAATTATGACAATTATAACACTAAATAGAAGGATGAGATGAAAAAAAATGAGATAATGTGAGTTGGATATAGTCATTAAAGCTCATAGGTGAGGTTCATGATGGAAAGGAGTGTATGGCCGATAAAATGGATAATGACCGAATGAATTTTGATAGGCCACGGAAGAGAGGTTGATGGAAAGGAAGGGGATTTTTTATTTTTTAATGATTTTTTGTTAATTAGATTTTTTTATTTTGATTTTTTTATTTTTTATTTTTTTCAATCTGGTAAAAGTGTTAAAACTAAAGATAGAACACTGTGTCCCGGCAACGGTGCCTTTGATGAAATATTTTCACTCTAACTATTAAAATACCGTAAGTGCACGATTGTTCAATATAGCACTTGAGTGACCAATCCACATGGACAGGTGATTCTTCAGGTCTAAACACTATCTAGGCGAATTAAATGAAGTTTGGAGTTTGGATTTGAGGTTTAAACTGAGTGTCAATCTAAGGTAAAGTCAAGCACCTAGGGTTGAATCCCCTAGACTAAGCATCAAGCGTCAATCCCTCACTATCTACTAGTGTGCCATCAATCAATCCCAATTTCTAAAAGCAAAAATAGGTTTGAACTTTCAATTAAGCACAGGGTATTATCTACGTTATGTGATCATATAACCATCAAAGGTAACTAAAATCAACCGAGTAAATAAAATACAGAAAAAAAATAAAACCCTAAGTATGGATTATTGACTAAAGATATTTAGTTGTAGTGAAAATAAAACCCTAAGCATGGATCATTGACTAAAGATAAATATCTAGTTGTCATGAAAATTAATTTCCTAAAATATCTAGATCAAAATATGCGTGCAAACAACCCTAGATAGGAGAAACTTTGACCACATATAATCTAGCCTAAGTTCATCTCCCCTAGATACTTGTAAGGAGTTTAGCTACACATATTAAAATTGCTATCATAAATAATTGATATAATAAAGCATAATGAATAGAATTAATCTATTAAATTAACCAGCAAAAACAAATCAGGAGACAGTCCAGAGGTTACCTGATCTGGAGTCTGCTACAAGCAGATAAATAAAGAAACAACCTCTGGTGGCATAAGATCCAAGATGAAAAAATTAATTCTCCCCCCAACAAATCTCGTGCTGCCCAAAGAATGCATACCAAAAAGCACTGGCGCAAGTTCCCAGAAATAAAATAATTAACAAATAATTTCCTGTCGCAATCAAGAAATGAGAGCACCAAAAACATTACATAAAAAACTACATTAAAATAATCCTAAATCCAAAACAGCCGAGAGTAACTCTTTGCACAATTTTCAATATAAAAAAATCAAATAAAATAATAAAGTATTCTCAGCCGCAATACATGAGAAGCAAAAAAAAAACAAAACCTAAAAACCTAAATCCTAGAAATGGCTGGCCCCTGATCTCTGCGCATATGATGAGGTTTTATAATGATTGAATTATTACATAAAAGCCCCTCAAGATTAGTTATTACATAATAATTCATTTCTAACTCTAACATATTCCGTAAATGGTCAATACATACAGTCAAATGGATGAATCAGCAAAAGCTCTCAACATAAAACTTGTAGATCTTTGAATTATCTTTCTGTAGACACCAAGATGACTTGTTTCGGAATCCTGTAGCCAAAGTATCAGTGTAGGTTATTACTATTTCCAAATCGATGATCACAAATAAACACTCAATTCAACAGCCAATTATGTTCGTTTTCCAATCAAAATATCAGGTATTTAATCTTGTTCATAATGATGTTTAATATCTATGAAAACAAGTAGGAAAATGAAAGAGCATACTGAAGCATAGAAGGAGAGAGCCTGCAACAAAAAGTTTGAATGACTATTCATCTACTAGCAGAGCAATTTGACATACTGCACATAATAGGAGTACATTCTATTCATTGCAAAAGCAATTTGCATGAGGCATTGAACGCTAAATACTTCAGCCAAGCCATGAAAACTTTATACTGACAAACATAGACTTGAGATGTGTGAATCATCCCGAGATGAAGACACGTTAAGGAAACGATAAGTGTCTCAAGAACTCACTGTAACTCAATAAATTAGGCCAGGATGCAAAATTATGGTAAATTATTTTTGCATCTGATCCAGACTTAAGGTTCTAGCTACTATAGTCTACAACATCTAT
Source organism: Agave tequilana (assembly GCA_038442645.1). Taxonomy (NCBI): domain Eukaryota; kingdom Viridiplantae; phylum Streptophyta; class Magnoliopsida; order Asparagales; family Asparagaceae; genus Agave; species Agave tequilana. The sequence goes on from JAVJIF010003728.1 coordinate 110,465, forward strand.
CAATGGAGGAAGAAGTCTCCCATCGAGGAAGCCCATTCAACCAAAGTTTATATTATTTTCTCTCTTTTCAAGTTAATGGAAGTAGCATTTGAATTGAATATCAGATGATGAAAAGTACCTAAAAGTATAATGAAACCAACATTTTGGAATTCAATAAAAGATGTATTGTGACCCACAGGGGTTGATACATGTTAAAAAAAATGCATTTATGGCCAAACCAGGCTCCTTACTAGAGGATTAAAATACTGGAACCTCCAAACACATGCAAGAATATATAATAGAATATCAATTCTAGAAAACAAAAATAAGTAAAACAGGATTCTCCAAACTGGTGGAAGATTTGATCTACATGCATGAGTAGATTTCTAACACATCCAGTGCATCAGTTGCAACCTAACAAGCTACTAGCCTATTCCATTAATGGGTCTAATATCGCACAAGCAGTGGCAACCTGGCTGCTGCAATATGGGCGTAAACAGATTCTGGAGTATCTCATATCTGAATCCAGGTAATAATGCTGTCCTTGTGGAAAAATCAGGCAAAAGGATATTCTAATATGTCCTGATTCTATTACATATACGGGCAATTTGAATATGTTAAGGTACAAATACTACAAATAAAAACAATGATATGGTTTTTCATCATATAGAACAAAGGGACAAGGCTTCCATTTAGAAATACGAGTTCTACAAAGAAGCCAGCTTAATAAGTACCCAGTGTGCAGATATCACTCTGTAAATCTTTGTCAATGACTACAGAGCAACTAGCAGGGGATTTTTCATTTGAAAGAGATTTTGTGATGGGCTACAAATGACTCTGAGTGTGAGTGTGTTGTGTATAGTTTTGAACTCATTCAACTCTAATGAAGTGGATATAACAAAAACTCCATCTTATAACAGGCAAGAGAATGAAGATTTTTGTTAGCCTAAAATGACATGATAACAAATACTAGCTCTCCATATCTACATATGTAGATCCAAACTGAAGATGTACCATCTACAGTTAAGCATGAATGATGGAAAACAAGTATTATTAGGTTAAGTGGATAAATGCAATTCAAATTTTCAATAGTGTAGATCACCAAAGTATCATACTGGACAAAAGACACCAGTAGTTGACTAGTTTTAAGACAAGTAACACGTCTATAGTAGAAAAAAGTCATGCAATAATAGTCTACTTGAGCAGGTAAGTGCACATATCTGCAGTTCGACACTGAAATGTAGGATTAGGATTAGAATTCGCTATCCACATACATCTGAACCAGGCCCATAAACTTTTCTATTTGATAATACTCTGGACAAATCTGGCAATACCAGACCTGGATGTAAAGGTATTTTGAATTCTGCAGAAACCAATCGCTAAACTGAGCATGCATATAACTTTAGCTAAGCGTATGAGTGGAGTGCTGTGAAGGTGAAGCGGGTGTTTTGGCATATGGATCAGCAGTGGGTAGTCATGCCTAATAAAAGTAGAAACAACTGTCTCACGTAGTAGGAGGAAAATGTGGCAGTTTCCAAACAAGGAAGAAAAAGGTAGGGATCCAAATTTTTTAGTTAACTTCATAACTTTATATAATAGGTGCGAGAAATCAACTAGACATTTCAAAGTCATGCCTTCTCGATAAGGTATAAATAATACCGGAATAATTCATCTACTGTACTAGCTTGCACGTGAATATTCTACCTATTTGCTGGGTAGTATAGACGCAGTATTACTAAGTACCAACAGGATACCGGAATAAAATCAGAATAACTAGCTCCAAACAGAAACAGAACCCATATCAGCATGTTGAACAAATTAAAATACATATAAAAGAATCATAATTCTGAAGAAACATACACATATAAAACCTCATAATTCGCATGACTTGATCTGCTTCCATCAACCTAATCTTGGGAAACACACTAAACACAATCTGATGCACGCTTCAACAGAAGAATCGTACACTCAATGGACTAATCAGTTGTAAAACTTCAAGAAAGAGAACACAGATTAAGGGGGGAAAAGAACACGGATCAAGAAAGAAAGCCCAGAGAATGGGCACAAAGGCCATTGCATTTTAAGCATATTTTCGGGGGGGGGGGGGGGGGGGGGGGGGGGGGGAAAGAAAAGTAAAGAGAACTGATTAAACAGAGGGAAAAAAGCAAACTAAGCCAGACAATCGCAACTTTCAGCCAGCGATCCTCCGACCACATACAAACCCACCTTAAGAAATTAGAAAACGCTTCAATTATATGTTCCTACTTCAACAAAATAGCCATCTCCCACAAGAAAATACCCAAATCTCAAAGATCCCAACTTTCCCCAAAATAAATCAAATCAGATCAGTCAAATTAAACTCCAAGTAAGATCGAAACCATACCTCCTTGAAAATCTTCTGATTCGTCGCACGTCTTCACTCACTGGCATCCTCATCGGCTTCTCTCCTTCTTGTTGGAGAGGGAGAGATGCCGGCTACGGTTAGGGTTTCTCGAAAGGGCGGTGAATTATGGTTTCTTGATCGATTAAATTTGAGAGAAGGTTTATAGAGAGAGGGAACAGATTAGAGACGTCCGCTCCAAGAGAAGGGAACCCTGTATTTAAAGAGAAAGGGATCAGAGAAGGATTAATCGGTAATTTGACCGCGTAATAATTCCGCGAGAAAGCCCATCTCCTAATTCCGCGACCGAACTCTCTCGATCTATCTCTGTAATGGGTATATATTACGTCAGCAACCGACCTCTCTATGGCCTCGGAGTTAGGTTGACCCGACCCAATTAGCCCGCTTATTAAACGGGTCGGTCTGGTTGATCTGACTCGACTAGATCCGATGATAAGGACTTGCTCATTCGATATTTGGTCCTAAATTCTTTAAAGAGTTATTTAGATATATACTCTAAATATTTATTAGTATTTAGAAATTTACTCTCAAATCAATGATATTAAAAATTTACCCTCCAAATCTTTAACATCATAAAAGTATATTTTTTTTTCAAGAATAAAAAGAGAATGTTCGGTTTGATTCTATTAATTTGTCTAATATTTTTAAATAATTAAATTGTCCTTGTTTAGAGTAAACATTGCATTCCAACTTAAAGCTTATAAGCTTATCTTTTTTCTTCAACTTATTTCTCCTCCTACTTCACTTCTCTCTCTCTCTCTCTCACTCTCAAGTCAAACATATTTCTATTCATGTATTTATTATTAAAAACTCACATCAAATCATTTTCACATATTTTTCTTAAGAAATTTGACGGAAATATGAAGAAACTTCAAGGGTGAGATTTGATAGAAAATTTAGAGGAACTTTAGGTTTAAGGGATTATGAGATATATATATATATATATATATATATATATATATATATATATATATATATATATATATATATATATAGAGAGAGAGAGAGAGAGAGAGAAATGTATATCAGCCCGCGGGCTGAGAGTACTCTCTCAGCCTGCGGTGACGTGGCTCAATTTGTCACCTCACTGACTTGCGGCCCGCTTTTAGGGAGAAGTTAAATTACCAAATACCCCTTATGATAACTTTTCCTTATTGTTTATTATTATTTTTCCCCCTTTTATTTTGCCGCTCTTTATAGGATAGAAATTACTTTTCGCCTAATTTCTTTACCTGTTTTTTGAAAGATCTAGTTTCTCCTTTTCAGGCTGGGATAAATTTTTTTTTGAAAATATAAAATCTTTTCAGATCAATCTTTTCAGCCTGCGATAAAATTCTACTTTATAGTTTTTTTTTTTATATATAATGTAGTCAGAGTCTTTGGTCGCATTGTACATTTAAACTGCGACCTTAGTCAAAGTCTTTGGTCGCAGTGTACATGGTGAAATGCGACCAAGGTCGCAGTGTTGTTATTGATAAAGATGGCCAGCAACTGCAATCTAGGGTTGCATTACATGGACTGCGACTTTGGTCGCAGTACGTTAAGTAATTAATTTTTTTGAATATAATGTAGTCAGAGTCTTTGGTCGCATTGTACATTTAAACTGCGACCTTAGCCAAAGTCTTTTGTCGCAGTGTACATGGTTAAATGCGACCAAGGTCGCAGTGTTGTTATTGATAAAGATGGCCAGCAACTGCAATCTAGGGTTGCATATGAAATCTTAAAGTCACAAGTAGAGGGACCATCAATGGCAATGGACAAGCTTGGTGACCATATTCTTGCAAGAAAAATAAAACTCTGGTGATAATCTCCACTTAATTATTGACTGAGCCATATTTTTTTCCATGATTAATGTCTAGTCCGTTATCTTTTCCTGAAACTGTTCTGATTTCAGCCCTGCACTGCAGCACCAATGGTATGCGCTTGGTCTATGAACAAAGATCACTAAGAGGGGAGAATTATACATCCAAATGACAAAGTTTTCATTGATTTTTGACAGGCATTGACATTTGGTTTCATGCAACCACTTGAGGGGTACAGAACTTGAAAATGAAAAATAGCCAAAAGTTTCATGTAGTATAATCAAAGACATTAGGAAAGTTAAAAAGTCTCAAAGCTCTTCATGTTAATCTCACATTAAGGTGGCCCAATAACCTTGGTTAATTAACATTGGATTCCTAATTAAAGTTAACTGATATTAAAGATGCCCATATTAAAGTTACATTTACATATATGTTAATAATAACATGAGGTATAAAGGAACCATGATGGGTGGTTTTATCTCAGGGTTATTTTAGTAAATGTCAGACCCTCTTCTCTCCTCCTGAAAAGAATATAACCTAGGCTCATTGTTTTGTGAGCATATAATTGGATCCATCATAATTGCAAAGGTTGTGAAAAGAAAAGGAGACAGAGAGAAGAAGGGTCTGCATTAGGGTTCTTGCAGGATTAAAGAGAAAGATCAGATCTTCATCCATCAACCTTCTTCTTCCATCCTTCAATGGCTTCAGGTATGGATTTATGTGCATTGTTTAATTATATGATCTATCTTGAGATGTTTATTGATTCTAGATCCATGGCAATTTAATCCGCTTTATAGTTTCAAATCTTACATTTGGTATCAGAGCCTGGGTTTTAGAATCAATACATCTTGGATTATAGATTATGAAAAATTAGGGTTTTTGATTAACAGTTCATAAAAATCAAATTTTTGATCTTTTAATTGTAGAATTTTAAGAGGATTTATTAACCCTAATGTTCTGTTCAAATTCCTCTAATTGTACAATTGATTGGGATCAAATTTCAGGAATTATTAACCCTAATTTCTCCCTAATTAAATATTTCCGCCGGCAATCTGGAACTGCCCGCGATAACAGTTTCGTCGCCTATTAGTCAACTAATTATGTTGAGTAGTCGACTAGTAAAGTGTATAGTCGACTAACCTTTTTGTCAAGTCGACTAATATTTAACCGAGAGTTTGCCTTCCAACAGGAGTCGACTAATAAAATCTGTAGTCGACTAATAAAATTTATAGTCGACTAATATATGGGTATAGTCGACTAACTTTTCCTTGCCCTAGTCGACTAGACCTAAATGTATAGTCGACTTGTATTGACCCAAGTCGACTAATCCTTATTTGCAGTCGACTTGACTTGACCCAAGTCGACTAGTCTTTCCTTGTAGTCGACTAATGCTTGTTTAATTCAATCATAAAGTATGTTACACATTTAAGTTGTTGTGTTAATATTGATTGATGTTGGTCAAGTAATAGAATTGAAGTATTATAGTATTACTCAAATAAAAGATTAGAGAATATTGTTGGTTAGTTTTGTATTCATAAGGCTTATTGATTTAGTAGTTGCCAAAGTGACCTATGTTAGTAAACCTTATGAATATACAACTACATAAAAGACTTGTCAATGTAGGTGACATTAAAGACAATAATACTCTCGATGGCGGTTCTAGTTAGGAGATTGGGACTGGCCCAAAGGAAAGTCTCTTTCAAATAATTAGGAACCGGGGTAGGGTAGTGTAATTTATGCAACTTAGTGGTGTAGAATTGGATACCCAAAGGTAACATGACTTACTGTCTAAGTAGCATAAATTATATTAGACCTACGTAGGTGATAAAAGAGTCTCACCTAAAGAGTGAACACTGGATATGCTTAGGTTTCGCCCAAAGGAGGAATCAGAGTGATATCAATAGTTCATCTTCATTAAATTTAAAGTTTTTGTATTGATTCGAGGCATTAATGTGAGCTATGTCCTATTATGTTTCAGTGAACGTTCCCACTTCCCTTCACACTCATGCCACTAGCATTCCAGCCCTGGATGGTACCAACTTCTCTGAGTGGTTTGAGCATGTACAGTTTACACTGGGTGTTCTGGACCTAGACATGGCTCTTTTGGTAGAGAAACCTGATGAAGTGACTGCTGAAAGTACAGCAGAACAGGCTAGCCATGCCAAAGCTTGGGAAAGGTCGAATAGACTCAGTCTCATGTTCATAAAGATGACCATAGCCAATAACATCAAGACTTCACTCCCAGTTACTACTAAGGCATCTGAACTTTTAACTGCTGTTAAAGACCGATTTAAGTCTGCAGATAAGTCATTAGCTGGCACCCTTATGGCTGAACTTACCACCATGAAATATGATGGTAGTAGAGGAGTTCAACAACACATTCTAAATATGACTGATAAGGCTGCGAAGTTAGGATCACTGGGAATGAAAGTGGATGAATCCTTCTTAGTACAGTTCATCCTCAACTCACTTCCCTCTCAGTTTGGGCCATTCAAGATCCACTATAATACTCATAAGGATAAGTGGAATCTGAATGAGCTGACTGGTATGTGTGTACAAGAGGAAGTGAGACTGAGGCAAGAAGGGCAGCACTCAGTGTTGGCAGTAACTCAAGGAGCTATCCATAAGAAAGGTAAATATGGAAGAGGTAAGAGGTTTCCATCAAAGAAAGGAAATGACCATGGGGAAAGTAGCCAAGGTCATAGAAAGGTTTTCACTGTCAAATGCTACTTTTGTGGCAGAAAAGGACATGTGAAGAAGGACTGCAACAAGAGGAAGGCTTGGTTCGAAAAGAAGGGTATGAATCTTTCTTTTGTATGTTATGAATCAAATCTTGCTGAAGTACCTTCTAATACTTGTTGGATTGACTCTGGAGCCACAACTCACATAACTAATTCAATGCAGGGATTCCTTACAACCCGGAAACCGAAGGAAAGTGAGAGATTTGTCTTTATGGGGAACCGTCTCAAAGTGGAGGTCGAGGCTGTTGGTACTTACCGACTGATCTTAGAGACGGGACATCAGATGGATCTTGAGGATACTTTTTATGTACCTTCGATTTCTAGGAACTTAATGTCATTATCCAAATTAGATGTTTTTGGATATTCTGTTTTATTCAGTTGTGGAAAACTCAGTTTAATGTTTAATTCAATGTCGGTTGGACATGAAATTTTATGTGATGGTTTATATAAAATTTCATTGAATGATGAGTTTGCACAATCTCTATTATCTCTGCATTCGAATGTTGGTATTAAACGTGGCTTAATTAATGAAAATTCCTCTATCTTGTGGCATAGACGACTGGGGCATATCTCCAGGGATAGAATTGAAAGATTAGTGAAGAATGGGATTTTGGATAACCTAGACTTCACTGATTTTAGTGTGTGTGTGTGGATTGCATAAAAGGAAAGCAAACTAAACACACTAAGAAAGGTGCCACAAGAAGTAAAGAACTCCTTGAAATAATTCATACAGATATTTGCGGACCACTCTCCATTCCATGTTTTACGGGAGAGAGATATTTCATTACCTTTATAGATGATCTGTCACGTTATGGTTATGTGTATCTAATTAATGAAAAGTCTCAGGCTGTTGACATCCTTGAGGTGTTCATTACAGAAGTCGAGAGACAATTAGATGAAAGGTTAAAATCATAAGATCAGATCGAGGTGGTGAATTTTATGGAAGATATGATGAGTCAGGACAAAATCCTGGCCCATTTGCCAAATTTCTAGAAAAGCATGGTATTTGTGCTCAATACACAATGCCAGGTACGCCTCAGCAGAATGGAGTTGCTGAAAGGCGAAACCGGACACTTATGGATATGGTTAGGAGCATGATGAGCTTCTCTAATGTACCCAATTCATTGTGGAATGAAGCCTTAAAGACTGCTATGTATATCTTAAACAGGGTTCCTAGTAAGGCAGTCCCAACAACTCCTTTCGAGTTGTGGACTGGTAGGAAACCTAGTTTAAGACATTTACATGTTTGGGGTTGTCCAGCAGAGGCTAGAATATATAATCCACAAGAAAAGAAATTAGATTCAAGAACAATATCTGGGTATTTCATTGGTTATCCAGATAAATTAAGGGGTACAAATTTTATTGTCCTAACCATAGTACAAGAATAGTTGAAACTGGTAATGCCAGATTCCTTGAGAATGGCGAAATTAGTGGGAGTGATGAACCAAGAAAGGTAGATCTTGAGGAAGTAAGGGTAAATATCCCAATACCCTTTCCTTCAAGAGAAATTGTTGTCCCTCAACTTGATCATCAAGCTGAGATACCAGAACAACATAATGGTGTTGGTTCACCACTCCATGAGGATATTGCCATTGAAAATGCAGTAGAACCACCACAACCGGTAGCTTTGAGGAGATCTCAAAGGGAAAGAAGATCTGCCATTTCAGATGATTATGTGGTGTATCTACAGGAATCTGATTATGATATTGGGATAAATAAAGATCCAGTTTCATTTTCACAAGCCATAGAATGCAATGATTCTAGTAAATGGATTGATGCTATGAATGATGAGTTGAAATCTATGGACCAAAATAAAGTCTGGGATCTCGTCGAATTGCCTAATAACTGTAAGAAAGTCGGGTGTAAATGGGTCTTTAAGACCAAGCGCGACTCTGAAGGCAATATCGAACGATATAAGGCCAGACTTGTGGCTAAAGGTTTCACTCAGAAAGAAGGCATTGACTATAGAGAAACCTTCTCTCCAGTATCAAAGAAGGATTCTCTTAGAATTATTATGGCCCTTGTAGCTCATTATGATTTGGAGTTACATCAAATGGATGTGAAAACTGCTTTTCTGAATGGAGATTTGGATGAGGAAATTTACATGGAGCAACCTGAAGGGTTCGCAAATAAAGGTAAAGAACACTTGGCTTGCAAATTAAAGAAATCCATATACGGACTTAAACAAGCTTCCAGGCAATGGTATATAAAGTTTAATGATACCATTACCTCTTTCGGATTTACAGAAAACACTGTTGATCAGTGTATATATCTAAAGATCAGTGGGAGCAAGTTTATTTTTCTGGTTCTATATGTGGATGATATCTTGTTAGCCAGTAGTGATATTGGTTTACTGTATGAAACTAAAGGCTATCTTACCAAGAATTTTCAGATGGTTGATATGGGTGAGGCAGCTTATGTCATTGGCATAGAGATCTTCAGGGATAGATCTCGAGGATTGCTAGGACTGTCTCAGAAAGGTTATATCAACCGAGTCTTGGAAAGATTTCATATGGAAATGTGTTCAGTCAGTCCTGCACCCATTCAGAAGGGTGACAAATTAAGTGGGAGCCAGTGTCCCAGAAATGACTTAGAAAAGGGTCAAATGCAGAAAGTTCCGTATGCATCAGCTGTTGGGAGCTTGATGTATGCAAGCACTTGTACCAGGCCAGATATCAGTTTTGCAGTTGGGATGTTGGGAAGATACCAAAGCAATCCAGGAATGGAGCACTGGAAGTTGGCTAAGAAGGTTATGCGGTATCTTCAAGGGACGAAGGACCATATGCTCACATATAGGAGATCAGATCAGTTGGAGGTGATCGGCTATTCGGACTCAGATTTTGGTGGTTGCCCAGATAGCAGGAAGTCTACCTCAGGATTTATTTTCTTGCTAGCAGGTGGGGCAATCTCGTGGAAGAGCGTAAAGCAGTCTATCATTGCTTCATCCACGATGGAGGCTGAGTTCATAACTTGTTTTGAGGCCACAAATCATGCATTATGGTTAAGGAATTTTATCTCAGCACTTGGTGTAGTTGACTCTATTGCCAGGCCGCTGAAGATATATTGTGACAATACAGCAGCCGTTTTCTTCTCTAAGAGTGGTAAGTACTCTAATGGTTCTAGACACATAGAACTGAAGTACTTGGTGGTTAGAGAAAGAGTTGAGAAACAGAAACTGAAGTAATGGGTCTTTTGGACAATCTGTAAATGTATATTTTGATACTTATGTAATTGACATTATTGCGCAATAAAAGGTTGTTTCTATGTTTCCTGTTATCCAATTATGTGTGCACATGTTATGTATGGATGTTTGTTAAACAGGAAATGTCTTTACAAGACAATTACAGGGGTCATTTTGGTTATGGACTCAATTAGTAAGGGTTATCAATGTTGTGGTACATAGAAGGGAGTATGACATGGATGTTGTATAACCGCTATGACTCGCATTGATGGTCCAAGCTAATTGCAGTATTACAGTATTTCATATTTGGGCTTATCAGTTGTTGTTTTTAAAATTCGTGATCACGTGTCAAAGTTTTTCAGTATGGAATCCAATGGAGTCAAAATAATTTTAAAATGAGTCTTTTCTTTTATTTGTTTTCTAAAGTTTTAACCTAATCGGTTAATGGTCCAAGTGGGAGAATGTTAATCTCACATTAAGGTGGCCCAATAACCTTGGTTAATTAACATTGGATTCCTAATTAAAGTTAACTGATATTAAAGATGCCCATATTAAAGTTACATTTACATATATGTTAATAATAACATGAGGTATAAAGGAACCATGATGGGTGGTTTTATCTCAGGGTTATTTTAGTAAATGTCAGACCCTCTTCTCTCCTCCTGAAAAGAATATAACCTAGGCTCATTGTTTTGTGAGCATATAATTGGATCCATCATAATTGCAAAGGTTGTGAAAAGAAAAGGAGACAGAGAGAAGAAGGGTCTGCATTAGGGTTCTTGCAGGATTAAAGAGAAAGATCAGATCTTCATCCATCAACCTTCTTCTTCCATCCTTCAATGACTTCAGGTATGGATTTATGTGCATTGTTTAATTATATGATCTATCTTGAGATGTTTATTGATTCTAGATCCATGGCAATTTAATCCGCTTTATAGTTTCAAATCTTACACTTCATCCATGCACCAGAGAAGAGCCCAACAGATGGAATTCATTCATTTGGATCATGCCAGAAACATTGCCATAAGAGACTGCGAAATCAGAATCGGTGACTGAATTACATTGATCTCTCTTTTAGCTAGATCTAACCTCACATTTCATATCGAAGAAACTTAATACCTGTATTCAGGTGATGATTGATATCAATCTGGTCTGGATCCAAGATCATCCAGAGTTCATAAGATTGTCATGGTCGACACAGTCACTTTGAATGGTACGAATGTAGTCCAGATCAAGAGCTGACAGATATACTGTACATATTTCTATGTCTGTACTATTATGTTTTACATCTATTTACTATTTGTTCGAACAAAAAGGCAGGTCACGGCCTTGCAAGAACATTGCCATGCACAATGTTACAAATCCTATAATGATCGATCAGTTTTACCGCGACTCCAATGTTCCATGCCATGACAGGTAAACTAGCACACTAACATAATTTGTTCCTGACATTTTCACAATATAACTGTCAAACTGTTAACAATCTTGATTTGTTTCAGCGTGGTGCTGTGGCGACTGAGCAAGTGGCATACAAGCACATCAGGGAAACAAGTGTTTCAAATGTATATGTGAAATATGATTTCAGCAAGAGCACTCGAATCCACGAGAGATAACAACTCGAATCCACGAGAGCAATGAGAGAAATAAACTCAAACTTATTAATCAAAAAGCTAATGCCAAAAACAAAGGATACAATGTCATTTTATATGCTTAAAAAAAGAGTTCTAATCTATTTAGGAAACCTACTTAAACTACAAATCAAATAAGAGAAAGCCAAAATCCTAAACTGAATCTGAAAAGCTGATACGCGCAGAGGCGATCAACCGCTTGGTTAAAAACTGCATTGTCGGTCGATCGGATGGTCGACCGGATGAGATGCCCGACTCTCTTAGCACAACAGTAGAAGGTAAACGCGAATGATAGCCGATTTTATTTCAAGAAGTAGACCTTCGATCCAAAGGCCAAGCAAGCCCCCAGTTGTTTAGTTTGCCGCCGCAGTCAGCGGTTTGACTTTGACCACCGTGGCAGTGGTCAGAGAAAGCCAGCAGTCCTTTGGCTGAAAGTCAAACACCTCATGCACGTGGGTCCCAATTTTGTCCCCACACGCACAGGGAGGCAAAGTCGCCTCCGTGCTCTCATTCTTCTTACGTTTCTCTCTCTCTTTAGTTCTTCAAAAACTCTCATGAGATCTCATCAATGAAGCAAATTAGATCTCTCAATTAAACTGTCAGAAACCCCTCTTTCATCTGTTTAAACCCCCAAACTGATAGTGAGACTAATTCCTTAAATTTACATTGAAAAAAATTTAAAAAAAAAATGGGTCCATCAAATTTCCTTGTACTCTCAATCCTCATGCTCTCCCTTCACAATCTCTCTTGCCTCACCCTCCACAAAAACGGGAAGAGGGTCGTGAATGTGGATGACTACTGGGCTAAAGGCGACGGAGCTACCGACGACAGCGAGGTAATTAAACAAATGTAGGACTATTTGAATTGCATGTAACATTTTTTCAACGATATTCGATACAAATCTTTGTTCATGTTGATGATATGTGCAGGCATTTGAGAAAGCCTGGAAAGAAACCTGCACATCTTTAGTTTCAGCTGTGTTTTTAGTGCCCATGCACAGAAACTACCTTCTGAAGCAATTAAACTTCACTGGCCCTTGCAAGTCTCATGTCACGTTTCTGGTAACTAGTTTAGTTTGAATAATTTCAAGTTACAACACTATGTGTCTTCTTTAAATTCTTTATCGTGTATCAGATTAAGGGCACGCTTGAAGCTTCGTTGAATCGATCGGACTGGAACGATGAGAACCGGAGGCTCTGGATCGTATTCGATAGCATACGAAATCTCAGAGTCACAGGTGGAGGGACCATCAACGGCAATGGACAAGTTTGGTGGCCAAATTCTTGCAAGAGAAATAAAACACTGGTGATATGTGGGCTTGTCACTAGTTTTATTTTTTAGTTCTTTCTTTGATCAATGACTAATTATGCATTCTTTTTACTACAAATTGTTCTGATTTCAGCCCTGTATCGGTGCACCAACGGTATGTTTGTTCTCGGTCTTATTTACTAGAGAAGAGAATTATGTGTTCAAATGACAGATATTTTCCTTGTTTTTGACAGGCATTGAGCTTTGTTTCATGCAAACACTTGAAGGTGCAGAACTTGAGGATAAAAGATAGCCAACAGTTTCATGTAGTGATCAAAGATAGTAGGAAAGTTAAGCTCTCAAAGCTCTTCATCCATGCACCAGAGAGGAGCCCAAACACAGATGGGATTCATTTGGATCATGCCAGGAACGTCGTTATAAGCAACTGTGACATCAGAACAGGTGATTGAATTGACCTGTTCTTTCATTTTCACGCAGTCAAGAAAAAGAATCGATTATAATGCATAATGTGGAGGAAAAAAAAAAAAGTAAAAATGTAAACTTGTAGGTGATGATTGCATATCGATCTGGGCTGGATCGAAGAACATCAAAGTTCGCAAGATTTTCTGCGGTCCTGGCCATGGGATCAGGTATCAAACTCTACATCTCACAAGTTAAAACGATGCAGAATTTAGATAAAAATTCTACCAACAATTCCTTTTGAATTACTTGTTTCATTTGATGTCGTGACCAGTATCGGGAGCTTGGGAAAAAATAACACCGAGAACCATGTCAAGAATGTGAAGGTGGACACGGCCACTTTGAATGGTACAACAAATGGAGTTCGGATCAAGACTTGGCAGGTAATACAGAAATCTAAAACAACAAGTAAAAAAGATACATATTTAACTGCGATTTCTTTGCTATTCAAATTAATAGGGAGGGCGCGGCTATGCAAAGCACATAACTTTCGAGAATATCGCCATGCACAATGTTACAAACCCTATAGTCATCGATCAATTTTACTGCGACTCCAAGGTTCCATGCCCTGAACAGGTAAAAATAGCAGAATAACTCTCTTCATCACATTTTCACAACAAAACTTGCAAGAAATTAAATCTTCCCTCATTTCAGCGCAACGCAGTGGCAATTAAGCATGTGCTATACAAGAACATCAAGGGAACAAGCGCTTCGAATGTTTCTGTCAAATTCAATTGCAGCAAGACAGTTCCATGTCGCGGTATAAAGTTGCAGGATATTGATTTAGATCGAGAAGATGGAAAGAGCACGCGAAGTTCCTGCAATAATGTTCATTGGACTAGAAGTGGGACTGTTGTCCCAACTCCTTGTGTCCAAAAGATCTGATGGAGAACAGATTTGTTGAAAGATTGAGAATTGGTTGAACAAAATGTCAGAAATTCATTCATCTACTCTTTGTAGTTAGAACAGGTAATAATAACTGCTGCAAGTTACAACATAAAAAGTGAAATTTGCTTCTTGTCCTTTAATCTTCATTCTGCATTTCAAATGAAATTAAGCTAGATTGTATATTGCACTCACGTATATATGAAATGTGGCATGGACTCTATATGCATATGAATGCAACACTTGACTACATACAAGCCCATATATATCTATGTATGTGTGTGTGTGTGTGTATTTCTAAGTGTGTGTCAAATCTAGATGGAAATGTGCCATCTTAAATATCCAAAATTACTTGGTGTGGATTTTGCAGACCAAAATAATCTAGGGTTGTTTATCATCTGATAAATTGATAGATTTCACAAAACAAGATGCTAGCACAAATCTCACACATTACAAAACTGTAAACTACAAGAGATCAACTACCATGTGGAATCAACAGTTAGTAGCGCAAACATAATGCCTCTCTCTCTCTCTCTCTCTCAAATGTTCCACAATTGATCACTTCTTCTCTTCTACCACCTCTGCCCCCTCGGCCGGCGCTGCCGGAACCCCGCCGTCGATGCAGCTCCGGCACTTGCTCTCCACCCACCCTTCAATGTCATGCTGTCCAACCAAACGCCGCCCGCCGCACACCCGTGCCAAAATCCCCGCCAACACCGTAACTATCACTATCGCCGACACGACCACCACCAGCGTCTCCATCGACCGCCTCGTTGAGTGCGTTGCGGCCGGGGTTTCGCCGGCCAGCGGTGGCGCCAGCTGCTCCATTCTCTCAAGAACTAGACTGAGTGAGTGGTACTAGCTAGCCAGCACGAAATGTGTTTGGCTTGTGATTTTTTTCCCCCCCATTGATTGTAGCCAATGGCAATGGGGGGGCATTGGGAGGTGAAGCAATTTGGATTCAAGTGGTCAGTTGGTGTTGGAGTGTAGCAGGCTCATATGATGAATCCAGTGAGTCACACTTTTTGTGATTTGGCTCTTCGTTGGTCTGCAGGGATCACTGGATTTTTTGTCTTTAACTTGCATATTTGTCATGTTGTCAATTTATGCATGTCTCACAAGATAAGATGCTGCCACATTTCTTGATTCAGGAGTTTATATTATAATAATTATCGGGCTTGCTGCATATTTAATTTGCATCACATTTCTCCACATCTAAAAATTTTGACATGAACTCCAGTGCAATTTTCACTTTAATGTGACACATGTCTACAGTTAGTTTACAGTCATCAAAACTGATGGTGTCAAATATAGATGATCAAAGAAATATGTGCCAACTGTGTGGCGTAAGCCTTCAATGTGCAGATTAGGATTTAAAAGTTCGATGACACCTAGATGAACAAAACAGGATCCATGATCAAAGAAATATTCAGTTTTATGCACAGTGAACAGCTTAATCATTCGCTGGTACAATGCTCAGATTTTAAAAAAAAAAAAACAAATCACCAGCACCACCAACAGTCAATGGTCTGCAACAAAACCCAGACGAAAATCCCAGAACAAAAATCTCTGCAAAAATTTAGGATTGAATAATAATAAGCATATATGTTAAACAATGTGGTGTTCAATCACCTACCACCGCAAAATCTACCAGGCATCTGGACTTTGCAACAGGTTTAGCTAACACCATAAATTTGCCTGATTTCAGATGACTGGAGATGTGCATAAATCATCATAAAAACCATGCTCTACTAACCACAAAGTTTGGAGGAAAAAAAAAAACTCACATATAACCTAAAAGTGCATGCCTTCACATGAAGTATGGCATAAAACAAAATATAAGCGAGATTGCGAACAGGCTCATTTTCAAGTCTTTGTTCATGTCCCTATGATTGACGGCGTAAAATAAACAGCTGGCTATAAAACAGGCTGAAAGTTCCAACTCATGACGCGGACTTTCCTACAGAATGAGAGTACGGTTAAGCATCCAGCCTCTCAGAAGTGTCTACGGTAGCAATCTTGGGAAGATGCTTGGCGCCCAAAAAGTCTGTGTACTCCTGGAATGGAGATTTTACAAAGCGAGTTGGCGTCCACAAGTCTGGTGTCAGGAACCCGTAAGTCTTCATGAGGCAATCAAATGTGGCCTGGGCACAAACAAAAGAAGAAGAAGAAAATATAGTCAGATTTGGTTCATGCAGTGCATTTAGCAACACCCTGAAAAGGCCAAGTTCCTCTTTCCTCCTCGCTGTGCAGACATAATCAGTTAATGGAGAATAATGCGTGTGTGGGTGTGTGTGTGTGTGTGTGTGTAAAATAGAAAAACTTAAAGCAAGGCAATCATCAAAAAGGCATAAAACTTGGTTATCAAAAAAACACATAGATCTTAGCTGTCAACACCCAGATAGATACAAACAGAGAACGACACCAGCTTACATGGGAAGCAAACTTTCTCAAGCCAAATTTACCACTTAAACAGAAGGAAGAATAACCTAACCCTCCAGATTGTCCACATATTCCCCCTACATCTCAGGCAAGGATATCTTGAATATGGATCACTAGCTGAACAAGGAACAAAAACTGATATGCAGATTGCTTAATTAAACCAGGGAAGGATTACATACCAGCATCTTTAGTAACCTGCACATATAATTCCATATACGGGCCAATTGCCATATATGAGAGATTTGATGCTAACTTCATTCTATTTTCAATTTTAACTACTCAAATCAATGAAAAGACAGTCCAAACAATCAAAGTATGAAAAGCTAGATGGTGGCATGTTATTTCCGCATTCTTCGCAATAGAAAAAAAAAATACTGGCTCATAGATTCCATAGAGAACCTACAGTGTGCTTTTATAACATCTTGATGCATGTACTCTGTACTCTGAAGACTCTTGCCTTCCTATCTTTCCGTAAAAATAAACAATTTCCATATTACCTGAATTTGTTAACTTTTTTATCCTACCTAATACCCTATTTCCTGTCATCTTCTCTTGTCCGCTATATCATTCTGCCTTCCTCTTTCATCTCCACACACACCTTCCTTCTTGCTGGTAGCTTTCAATTCCCTTCCCCATTCATGTTCTCTATTGCCTTCTTCTTATCACAACTGATCCTTGGAAACAAAACTGGAGTATATACTCTCAACACAATTCTCCAATTTCTCCCATTGCCCACTTACTTGGTACCTTCTTTGTTCAACCTTCCGCATTGACTATTTTATTAATTCCCTTACTGCCTCTCTCCCCTCTTCTATCTTCGTCTTCCCCTGCAACTTAACAGCATATTTTATATTCCTTCTTACTTGAAGGTCAAATTCTTCTCCAAACTAGTCAACCGTCAACTTCTTTCTTGCCATAAGAACCACCATGAAAATTAATTGAGTTCAGTTGCTAAACTAAATATAACATTTAATAATGAATGGGTTTATTAAAAAAACGTGCAGTTTCTTTTTTTTTTTAATACTGAAAAGTGCCTAAAGCTAGAGAATCTATACCAATCAACAAAAGAGCTACATGACATGTATACTACATTAAAATTATTCAGCACGAACTTACTAGTAAGTGCTTAAAAGAATTCGTACAAATAACTATCTACAAACATAATCAAGAGATTACAATATAATATCACCGCAAAGCACAAACTACCAAAAACACAATGGAATAACACCAAAACCTCCAGGTTAAAAGTTATTATTAATGGACAAGAAAACCGCTTGGGAAGAACACAAAAACAAGTGTTTGTAAAAGCCAAAAGTACCAAAAAAAAAAAGTTAAATACAAACTTTAACTGCCAAACCATTTCAAAAGGCTTGCTTCCTTAAAACCCACGCAACAATAAGGAAAACTAATTAGAACAGATTTACACAATTATCAAACCAGAAAACTCAGTAGCTCAAGAAATCTAGCAAACTACCATCTGGTCTGATTGTTGCATTAAGATGCATGAAAGTAATGCTGTGAATTTCCTATAACAATTTAAAACCAGATAAGTTTCCAGATACAGAAAATTGTTTGGAACATTTGTGCAGGTTTGCCTGTCTAGATTGTAAAATATGAAAATTTTCAAGCTGTGGATATATCACCTTAAAAACTATTGTTTCCATGCCTATAACTGTATCTAGCAGTAGTTTTCTAAACTGTGACTTCATAACGTTACTGATTACTTGGATTTATCTCCCAACTTCATTTCTTTCAACAGAGAAATTAACAATTGGAAGCTAGCCACCACAAAACTATTCATTAAGCTTTGAAGTTTTGAATGTCTGTGAGTTAACAATGACCATATAAGTTGCATGAATTATTCAATGAACACATCACCTCTACATCTTCCCCAAAACCTTTTGAAGAATACATAAAATCATAATATATTTATAAGAATACATCATGTGGAGAACAAATTTTAAAAGTCTACACAAATCAAACAAAAACTCACTTTTGGCAAACACATGTATATACATTAAAGGAAACCCTAGCCATGACTTCCGAAACAAGATTGAAAGAAAGTTTAAGAATTACTTGCCGTCCTCAATATCTTAGTCTCCTTGAGGAAGAAGCGATGTGTTGAAATTAACAATTTTACCATTTTGAGATGAAACTTCCATGCGAAGAGAATATAGACATTGATAATTTAGATTTCAGTTTGGATTTTTGTTTAGAAAGGAGAGAAAAAAAAATGAAACATAAGAGAGAGAAAGGAGTTTGAAAAGATGAAACCGAGAATAAAAGAGAGTTTTCAGGTTGGATTTTGTTTGAAAATAAGGAAGAGAAAATAGGGGACAAAAGACAGAAAGAAGGGAGTTTTGATAAGATGAAACAGAGAATATAAGAGAGTAGCAGTGTTGTTTGCTTTCATCTTTCCATTGACAAAACTAGTTGAAATGTATTTTAATAAATCATGATATCCATGGAATGGTTGAAACTAGACTTATGTTGAAAAAAATGAGAATTATGTTCTGCAAAGACATCTGAACAATAGTTTTTTCAGCTAAATTTCTTATGCATTGTCGGGCAATGCAATATACTTAACAGCAGTGTTTAAAGTAAAAAAAAAAAAAAAAAATCCAACTAAACTACAGGGTGCTTGAGTTAGTTTTTGGAGTTAATTTGTCTACAGTTTTCCCCGCTAAGAAAAGGTTCAACAATTTACAAAACTGCACTCCAATTGGATTTTTTTTTTTTTGGCTAAACTACATGACAACCAAGTATACCAACTCTTAAGTCTTCCTTTCACCCAGACAGAAATCATCTTCCATTGTCATCCTCCAAACAAAATGAAGATACATAATCCCCCTGTCATGCAGTAGCAATACCAAGGGGAGCCAACGACCCATCCATAATCCCCTCCTGTCATGCGGTAGCAATACCAAGAGGTACTTATGGAAGATGATAGAAAGCCCAAGTTCAAATCTTGAGTCCTCCAAAAGGTTTTTAATTGTAAGTTGATCATTAATACTGGAGTATATTTGATTATAAAATTCCTGAGTTCTTTATGATTATTGATGAGACTCTTTCAAAATCTAATGATCATGTTGAAGAATCAACTAGCATTTTATTTTGACAATTTCAGATTAGAAAGAACCAAAGTTATAATTGTTGGTTTTATAACAAAAAACCTTTACTCTGGAAGAGATGAAATTGGAGATAACTTAATCATACAACCAAACATATAAGTCATAGAAACGACATACTGGGAATTTGCAATTATTTGCAGATTACAACTACAAAAAAAATTACCAAACAGAGAGAAAAAAATCTGAATCATACGGCAAACAAGCATATTATGAATAAGTTGGCAAAAAACAAAATCACAACATCCATAGCCTAGTAAGCAAAACGAAAATCAACAATAAAAGACTTGGAACCTAGGACAAAAAACAAATAATGTGCAAGTACTAGTAAATAAAGCCATGCCCAAGATTATAATTACCATACAGTAACAAATCTAACAGCATAATGAAGAATTGGATCAAAATAAATTCAATCAGCATACCTTAACGAAATTCCCGAGAGTCTTAGTGGACCCACGTGAGCTCGTGAACACGTCCTCAATCCCGGCAAACTGCAGCACCTTCTTCGGCACCCTGGCCGCCACGATCCCGGCCCCACGCGGTGCAGGCACCATCCTGACCGTAACCGACCCGCACTTTCCAGTCACCTTGCACGGAACAGTGTGCACCTTCCCGATCTTGTTACCCCAGTACCCTCTCCTCACCGGCACCACCGACAGCTTGGCCAAAATGATCGCCCCTCGGATCGCCGTCGCCACCTCCTTCGAGCACTTCACCCCGAGCCCGACGTGGCCGTTCCCGTCACCGACGACGACGAAAGCCTTGAACCTCGTCCTCTGGCCGGCGCGGGTTTGCTTTTGGACCGGCATGATCTTCATGACCTCGTCCTTGAGGCCAGGGAGCAGCTGCTCGATGATCTGGTGCTCTTTCACGGGGAGAGAGTGGAGGTAGATCTGCTCGATGCTCTGGATCTTACCGTCCTTCACGAGGCGGCCGAGCCTCGTCACCGGGACCCACCCCTTCTCCTCCTCGTCTGCGCGCCTGCCGCGCCGGCCCCGCCCGCGGTCGCCGCGGCCGCGGCCGCGATCGCCGCGGCCGAAACCGCGGCCGAAACCGCCTCGGTCTCCGCTTCCTCTCTCGGCCATTTGGGTTAGGGTTTTTTAGGGTTAGGGTTTCTTCTTCCTCTCTCGCTCGCTCAGTCGCTCTCTCTCGCTCGAGGTTTTTGGTTGCGAAGGCGGAGGATGAGAGCGAAGGAAGCAATTTATATGTGGACGTGGAGTGCTAGGGTTGGGCCGTGAAAGTTAGAGGCCCGGCCCAATCTATTCAATCCCAAGCCCAATCAATTAACTTCCAAGAAACCTTAATTGAGAGCAAAGATTAGGGGCCGTTTGTTTCGCCTAAAACTCCGTAATTCGTAAATAACTTACTACCTAGTTATAATTATGGCGTTTGTTTGGACCCTAATTCGTAAAAGACTTACGTAACTCAACTAACACTCATTTGCAACCCCGTTACCACTCACTTACAGCCCAGTTACAGTTAATTTTGTGGTCATACAAATTTGTAATATTTTTTTATATTAATATTAAATTTTTTTAATATTTAAATTTTTTAATATTTATTTGCAGTATTAAAACTTTTAAAATCACCAAATAGTTAATTTTGTGGTCAACTTTCTCACTTACGACAACCAAACAGCGTAAAGTACAATACATTTTCCCACTTTATAATTTTATATTACCAACCAAACACCGTAAAATTTACATACATGTAACTCATTTACAATTATAAAAAACTTTACCAATTACAACTACGAATTACGGCCAGTTACGACAACCAAACAGAAAGCCGTGAGTAGAGAAACAATAAAGTTCATCAGTTTTGTTTCTAATGTGATTGTTTTATGATGTTGTTTTATAAATCACTTTTGTACTCGAGGGACATTTACCTATTAAAATGATCAAATTCAAAGAAATTTGACCATTATAATAGATAAATGCAGACTCTATAAGTTCAGAAAAAACTACTAAAATAAAGGGCAATATTTTTTAAAAAATTCAAATTTAATAAATATTTTAAAACCGACCCCTATCAAAAGTTATTCTAAAAATTGAACAATGACGTGCCACGTGGGCGGCGGGGCGTTTAGCCCGACCGCCATGGCCACATAGTACTCACGCTGACAGGGGTCGGATTTTTATTCGTCCAGGATTGACAACACGCAATGAAATTTATATTTTTTTATTGTGTAATTATTTGTCCGGAGCCAAGCCCGGTCATTTTTTCAGTTATTTTTCTTTGTTCGAGGTTGCCAACTCCGGACAAATATTTTTTTCCAGTTTTTTCTCCATTTTTTTTTTGCCTTGCCTGAGGTTGACCACCTATACAAAGAGAGAAGTTAATTTTGTCCATTTTCCCTCCCCTCTCCCTCTCTCCTCCTCTAAGGCACTCATCGGACATGGCTGTAACGATGAGAGTGGCGACGGTAATTAGCCATGTTGCCGCTTCGCTGCTGCTGTTATGCTGCGACGGCGAATAGCCCTCATCGTCACAGCCTAACAGCAGCCCTTGCGATGAGAGGACAAAGACAATGCGAGGCAACAAAGCAGGTGGGGCCAGGGCCTTCTTCAGTGGGGTCGAGGCGATCGAGGAACCAATCAAGTCATTGAGGCAGTCGTAGAAGATCCATTGGCTCGGTGGCAGCAACAGCCCTCGTTGTCGTCAACCTCCTTGTCGCCGCCGTGCCCGCTGGGTGTCATAGAGTAGGAGAGGAAAATAAGGAGAGACAAGGGTGAGAGAGAGGCGAAACAAAATGAAAAAACAATAAATAAGTCCTCTTTGTAAACCACGATAAGGGAAAAATGAAAAAAAAAAAATATATATATATATATATATATATATCTTTCTGAGATTGCCAATCCTAGACAAAGAAAAAATTTCAACTATTAATACGTGTTTGTAACTTATAAAAAGTTCATTTGAATTGTTACAAGGTAGGTAAGGGTTATCAAAAAAAAATAATAATAATAATAATGTTTGAATGTTTATTGTTTAGGGTGCCTTAACATACTCTTTAGATAGCAACTCTTGGCCTTTTTCAATTTGGATTAAGTGTCTGAATCTTATTCTTAACTCCTTCCCAATTCTCCTCCCCAGTGAGTAAATCCTTGTTTCTAACTCCGCTTGATAAATAGATAATGGAGGTCTCCTCGAGATGTAAACACTCTTCTCTTTTCTCAATGGAAAATTCCTTTTAAAACAAATAGATGCATTTGCTGCGTATTACACTGATATTGAGTTGAAATGAAGCCTTAATTATTCTTTCTTATCTACGGGTTGGTCATATGAGGTTGCAGTGAAAATATTACTCCTGAGAAGCAAACCCCTCTTGTGTGTGATAGACTTGTGCCCATCCAAAAGGATTTGAGGCCGAATCCTTTCCGTTCAAATACCAACGTCCGACATTAAAATACAAGATCTACTCCATTGAAGTCGATCTATATTATTTTAAGTATTTTATAAATCAAAAATCAAATGTCTTGAATACTTTTTGTCTATGCATCGAGCAGGGGTAAACGGACGACCTAAATAATGAGTTGATTAGTTTAATGGTATAGAACATTTGAAACCTAACAATTTAAAATTGGTTTATACTGGTTTTTAAATGTTTAGATCATAATCAAATGGCCGGATTGAGAATTTGTATGTCTAAAGATATAGATTTAATCAACTCACTACTTTCAGCCGTCTATTTTGCGCCACTTGATGAATGGGCAAAAACTATTCAAAACACTTGGTTTTTGATTTATAGATACTTGAAATAATATAGATCAACTTTAACAGAGTGAATCTTGTATTTGAATGTCGGATGGTTATATTTGAGTTTGAAGGATTCAGACTCAAATCCTTTTTGGAGTGCCACAAATCCACCTCTGTGCGTGTGTATGTGCGTGTACACACACATTTAGAAGAATATGTAAGTCAGCTGTCATAAGAGGCAACTCCGTCCTATGTTGTACTCAAAAATCATCTCTCTTAAATTTTTTTCACAATCTGATCGCACATTATCATCTTCATGTTTTAAGATGTATATATATAAAAAAACAAATGATTTGGAGTTCGTTTACTTATTGATCTAATCGTTTATTTTATTTTATTTTTAAAAAATCGTTAATGTTTGAACCCCAAATAAAATAGAGTAAACAAACGTTAAAACAGGTGATTTTTTTATATGCATATACCTTAAAACATGAAAATAATAATGTGCAGTCAGATCTTGAAAATTTAATCGAAAACTTGAGTTTTGAGTGCGACATACGACAAAATTGCCTCTTGTGTCAGCTGATTCTCATTTTTCTCATGCGCATATATATACACACACAGAGAGAGGCACACACTTGTGTCATTTCAGAAGGATTCGAGATCGAATCATTCCTACTCGAATACAACCATACGATATTTGAATACAAGATCCACTGCGTTAAAGTTGATTTATATTATTTCAAGTAACTAAGAACTAAAAATCATATATTTTGAATTTTTTTTTGTCTACCCATCAAGCAGGCATAGACGATCAAAATAATAAGTTGATTAGTTTATCGGTATAGAATATTTGAAATCTAATAAAAATTGGTGCGTGATGGTGTTCAAGTGTTTAGATAATGATGAAATGATCAGATTGAGAATTTGTTGGAGGCTTGGGTTGGAGTTCTCTGTCTCCAAAACCTCCACAGTAAAAACCCAAAACCCCACCATCACCGTTCAAGGAAGCCCCCAGCCCAAAACGGACGGTTGAGATCCACCCTCCGCGTGACAAAAGCGACTCGCAGACAAGCCCCGTCTAAAAATTTCTCTCGCCACCGCTGCGCTCTCTTTCCCCTTTCACCCTCTCGCCCCCCTTCCAATAATCCCAAAACTTTTTTTTTTCTTTTATATTCACGCTCTAAAAATTGTCTATTTTTTCTTTTTATTTCTTTTATTTTCTTTTCTTTTTTTTTTTCAAATCGATCGCAGCAGTACAATTCTCCCCGCTTAAATCTTAAGATCCAATGGCTTTTCACGTCGCTTGCCCCATCACTTGGTTCGCTCTCTCGCTCGAGCTCTGACTTTCTCTCTCTCTTTCTTTCTCTCGCGCTAAAAGCTTGTGTTTTGATCGCAGCCGAAAGATCTGCGACTGTGTATTGGGGTTCAGGGACGGATTGAAGAGCGAGAGGGCGAGGGGGGAGTTCTTGGGGGAGATCGCGGCGCTCGAGGAGTTCTTGAGGGATCCATGGGTCCTGAGGGTCGGGGGAGAGGAGAGGACCGTGCAGGTGAGGGTACCGCGCTTGGTCCCGCAGCAGAAATTGGTGAAATTGGCGGCGGATGGAGGGGGAGGGGACGGGGAGGAGCAGGCGAGGCGAGCGGCGCTGCAGCGGCAGGCGGAGGCCGCGTCGGTGGCGGCCGAGGATTATGTTAGGAGGTTGGAGGCTGGGGCTGCTGATGTTGTGAGTTTGATTCTCTCTCTCTCTCTCTACAAATTGTTGTTCTGCTGATGTTGTGAGTTTGGCCCTTGGTTACATGAAGTTAAATAAGGTAGAATTTCAGTAATTTGGCACGAAATTTCTTGGGTTTAGATAATTGGTTGTCGAAATTTGTCAAGCCATTTGCTGGCCTTACTAGTCTGGAGTTGCAGTCTCTAACCGGTTATCGAATTATGTGTAGTATTCTGTTGAATGCCAAGTAAATGATATACTTTTTTCGTCATCTTCTTCTTCTGAACCATGATATAGGAGTATGACCAAATATGGGAAACTGTGTTGCACCATCTTATAGACACTTGCCTGGATAAGGCTGAGCCTGCTTTGTTCTTTCAATTGTTGAAAGATTGAGTTAATCTTTCAAGACATTGTGGGAATTCATTACTTTTTTGGAGACGAATTTAAAGTCTCTTCAAAGTGCGTTGTACTCAAAAGTTGCTGTATTTTTGATAGAGGTCCAAGTCTTATTTCAGATTGAAGGATGAGATGGATGTAGATTTCCACAGAAGTATGAAGTCTTGATTCGTTCACTCAGTACAATAAAAACCCATAGATATAAACTAAAGGTCCATTTTGCTTTACAGTGCCATCATTTCGCACATATGACAACTAGATTTTACAAGTGCCAAAAGGAACGAGAAGCCTTTAAATGGAAGTGGTGTATCGCTTCAGATTCTAAATATCGAATATCGGGTTCATATCAGTCAAGTTTTTTTCATATCTGGTAGCGGATATCGGGTAATATTGGGGATATAGGATCATATCAGTTGTCTATATTGGACATTACACACACACATAACACTTGAGGTAATTATAAAATTCTATATGTCATATATTGAATAAATATGTGACAACATGCATACAAAGCATTTAAATACAAGCAATTCACGCACAATGCAATAAAATAAAAGTAGAAATTTGCAAAATCAATTTTAATGTAATTTTGAAAACCCATAATTTATAATTTTATATAGCATGAATCGAAAAGCTTACAACTTACCTATGGAACCGGATGACTTAAAGAAAGAATAAAAGATAAAATTCTTACTCTTTAAATCTAAGCTTTGAGTAAGAAACTTACTTGCAAAAAGCAAAAGATATGCATAAGAATTATCAAAAATACATAACTCGATTTATAAACAAAATGAAATACAAAAAAATATTACCGATCCAATTCTCAACCTGCCCTTAACATCATAGATAAAGTGATAAACAACATGTATAAACAATAAAACTAAATAATATTATAAACTATAAATATTTAATAAACGTCTCAAGTTCTTAATAATAGCATAATATAGCACAAAAGTTGGACCAAAAGCCGATTTATTAAGGAAAAAGCCCAAAGGATAGAAAAATGCAATTCGGCTGATATCAGGTGGATACATATTGGCAGATATATCAGCTAATATCGCCTTATATGAGCCGATATCGGCTCAAACTGATATGGCCAATTTTTTTATTGTATTGTATCGATATGGTTCCAAAATCGATATATCGGCCATATCGGCCGATATTTAGAACCATGGTATTGCTTGATATCATCATCATCATCCATTACATGTTCCTTTTTACAAACCACCTCTGTAGGAAAAAATAAAAGGAAAAGTCATCTCTAACTTTTTTTCTTTCACTGTTTTTTCTTTTTTCAAATCCATTTTCAAATCAATTTATTACCCTTTTTTTTGAAGCACATATGCGACAGAAGCATTGGGGCTTTTTAGTGGAACTTACCTTTTTCATCAGTTCATAAATAATGCTCATTTGTTTGATCAGTTATTACGTCCTGTAGCTTTGTATTTAATGACTGTGTTCTATTATTAGTTGCTACAAATTTGCGATGGCTATGGTGCCACTTCTCCTAGAGCACGAACACTATTAAACGTTTCTTTGCTTCTTGAGGAATATATGTGTTCCTAAGCATGAAGACGTTAACTGCTCGTCTTAGCTTTAATTGTTTTTGATGCCTTTAGAAAGTGTAAAGGCGATCATTGGTTTAGTTTAGTTTTGACTTTTGAGTTTCTACTTACGTCAATTTAATTGCAAGTAGGTCTGTATTCTTGTTTGCTTTTGCATTATGCATTTCTGTGTTAGTTGGGATCATATCGATATTTCTTCGACTTGTAATTTGTGTATGAAACCATTTGTGGACTTCCAGGATTTGTTGGGGGACGAATGTAGCCTTCATGCTAGAGAAGATCAGGGTTCTTCCTGTATAAAGGTAATTTGCCGTATATGTTTTTCTGGTGAAAATGAAGGCAGCACCAAAGCACAAAAAATGCTCTCATGCAAAACATGCGATAAGAAGTACCATAGGAGCTGCTTAAAAAGTTGCGCTGAACACAGAGGTTTTTTGCCTTTGGACTCTGAGCTTCTACTATTCAGTTGTTTGTTGATGTTTAATATTTAAAGAATCTTCTCTTCACAGATCTGTTTCACTGGAGTTCATGGGCCTGCCCCTCTTGTCGTATTTGTGAGGTTAGTTTCCTTGCTGTGTGAGTCATACATGCACACTCACACATAGTACACCCACAGACAAACTATTAATGAAATTGTAAATATTGTAAAATTGGATACTTGTTAAACAGCGCCCTTGTTGTATGTTTAATCCTTTCTAACTTTGTGAATATTTTATATTCATGGGTGCAATGTGGTTTGGTGGATGAACCACAAGTGAGTTGTTTATCTAGGCTTGGGAGGCTGCAAAGCCTATTTTTTATGCCAACCCAGTTCACACCCTCTACACGACAGCACCATATGTGCATAGTGTCATATTGTTCGTCTTGCAGAACTTGAATATTTCTGAAACATATTTTGATTGTAATCTCATTGCCCTAAGCATCCAGTCTCAGTTGTGGGTTATTCCGAACTCCAAGGCTTGGATGGTATTTGCAGCCAAATTCCTAATTATCTGAATGGTTACGGATATCTAATATTATTTTCGTCTAATGTTTGAAATGTCAACTTTCAAGTGCACATCTCGCTAAGAATCACCACAATAGTAAATGATTGAGTGTGAACAGAACAAATATTGGTAATCTTTGGAAGTAGTCCATCAGCGCAGTTAAAGTGCAAGAAGTAGGACATAGTCACCATGTTATTGCGACTAAATACCTGCAGTATCAACAAATAAGGCCTCCTCATTTGCCACATTAATCCGTTTCTTTAAGAAAAACAAATAAAATATATGAAGGTTCGTAAGATGTCTCCTCATTTGTCACTCAACCCACTAGAGTACACATATCCTAATACCAGTTGCAGAACTTTTTGCTTGTATAACCACCCACCCCAAAGGGACATATACCAGTCACATAACTTTAGCTGTTATAACTACTCAGAAAGGGTCATAATGCACAAGGAATAAATCCTGTGAAAGCTAGAATCTTGATGGAGGGTCACAAAGGGCTAACATCCTTGAGGATAATTGCTGTCTAGGAAATCGTGAGGATAAATAATATGGAGGCCAGAATCCAAGAGGAATTAATGGCAGTAAGCCAGAATAATGTCTAATGTGTAATATTCTAAATTAGCAAGATATGTATATCTAATAACTTTACTTGCTAATTAATCAAGCATTCACATATTCAAATAATAAATTAATATGGCCTTTATCCAGTTATACTTTACAATATATGTGAGTGAATGTTGTCAACATGATGTATGGGTGCTAAAATGAGTAATGATTGCAAGCAAATAGCAAGATGAGATGGGCCAATCCTCCATGTGGAGTGGTAGCCACCACAATTCATAATTAAGTAACAATGTTTACTTAAGTTAGATCAATTAAGAATTATATGCAGAACTTATAATTTTTGGAGGTTACACCTAGGAAGTTCACTTTTTCCAGTTGAATAGGCAAGCCACTACCAATTTACCTATCCTTATTATTTTCTAAATTGTGTTTCTTGTAGTTGTAACTGCGATCCTTATTATTCTACTTTCTGCTAGTAATTGGCTATCCATTTGTATAAGCTTTCACTTCTCCAGTATTTTTCTTACCTCAGAAGTATGCTTCCACGAGGCACATGCATTTATCTTAGTTTTTTTTTTGCTCCCCAAGGGCCCAATGAAATATAGTATGGTAACTGTTCGTTTATCTTATTTAGGTTTGCCAAAGTGCTGGTGATCCCAATAAGCTTATGTTTTGCAAACGGTGCGATGATGCTTATCATTGTTATTGTCAGCAGCCACCACACAAAGTATTTCATCTTAGTTTTGATTCTTTAATCTTGCTTTTGCACTTTCTGGTTACTTGTAACATTTCTTATTTACTTTGCAGAATGTTAGTCATGGGCCTTATGTCTGCCCAAAACATACAAGGTGTCACAGTTGTGGGTCCACAGTTCCTGGCAATGGTCCAAGCACCAGGTAATCTTCCTGAAATTTGAACTGAAGTATAGTCATATATGACCAGTATCTCTTTCTGTATCATACAATTACAGTTTCATTCTTATGTTAGTCCAGGCTTTTTGCTGAAACCCAAAGATATCATCAATGCCCTTATTTTGAGAACAATCAATAATAGGCTTCTGGTTACTATTGATCTTCAACTAACATTGTGAAATAATGATCTACAGGTGGTTTTTAGGATATACCTGCTGTGACGCTTGTGGACGATTATTTGTGAAAGGAAACTATTGTCCAGTTTGTTTAAAGGTATTCACTTGTAATTCTGGAGATGTTTTTCTCAAAAGATGATGACTCGTGATTATAACAGCAGTAACACAACAACACAATATTTTTTCATATTTTTTGATCCAGCTACATAGAGCCTTTTTCTCCTTCCAGAATTTTTAAGGACCATCTCCGTTGTTTAACTAACTACCATCATATCCTTTCTTTGTGCCTAAATACAGAATGATTTTCTTTTCTGAAGTCCTAGTAGCTCCTTCAGCTACTTCCTGCACTATAAGTGAGCTCATTCAATGGTCTCCCTATTGCACACGTGACATGTCCAAGGACTCCAAACCATATCAAACAATATTTATTTTATGAAAAATACCAAAAAATTTCTTTGATTTTTAAGTTTAATACCTTGTACTATTTTCCTTTTATGTTTAAACCCTTTTTTTATTTTATAGATAATATCTTGCAGTTTTATTGGACAATTTAGCCCACAAATTGGAATTCAATGATTTTTTTGTCCGCTTCATCTTACTCCAACTTCATCTTTCTTTCATCAAACCCTAACCCTATTCAAATAAAACACACTTCTTCCTCCTTCCTCCTCCCTACACCATCTTTTCCTCCTTCACCACCACCATCCAATTTTTTATTATTTTCCCTCTTAAGAAATATTAATCTAAAGAGTGTGAACTTATTTTCTCTCCTACATATACTAATATCACTGCACCCTTTTCCTCCTCTTCATAACCGTCATCTACTTCTTCTCCCTACAATAGCAGAATGACCTACACCACCTCTATAATCATAAAGCCCGATTGAACCTAATTGAACCCATGTTATTTCTCTCAATGACCACCACCGTCATCCTCTTCCACCCCATTATCACCATCACCTTTGCCTCTTTTATGCTGGGGTTCACCATTTCTACGATTGCACAAACTACTTTCTCCATGGTTAGGATTTCTACCTAATTTGGGAAGAAGCAGCGGTAATTTGTGAATTTTAATATTTTTCAGGGTAGTATATTGAAAAGAGATGAAAAGTTTAGGAGACTAAACACGAGAAAAAATAGTATAAGTTATTAAACATGAGAGTTAAATTGTAGTGAGTATTAAGCTTAAATTTTAGAGAATCTTTGAGATATTTTTCATAAAACAAGCCATCAAACAGTTTTATTTATATTCAAATGATAATATTTGTGATAAATCACATATATTTAAAGATAACAATTATTGAAGTAATAAATAGTAAGCCCTTAATGTGGTAACCCCACATGCTGCATATACTGCATATGTGCCACATATTCGTCATTGGGCAACTTAGGAGATAAACCAATTCATTATGAACAAAGAAACAGGAAGGAGGAGCAGAAAGGAAAGAAGGAAGAGGAAAACAGGAAGGAGAATAGGAAAATATACAAAATTGATGTTGTTTATGCTTCTCTTTGCCTCTTTTGTTTAGGGGGATTTGGGGAGGGGGGGATAATGCTCTTTTTCTTTTTTGTTCAAGTTAAATGGCTCAAGTTATCTAATGCAAACCCGACCAACTTGTACCAGCTTTTGTTAAATCAGGTATTGTCTGGTTTGGGTTAGACTTGACTCAAATACTTAATAAAGCATGTAGCCTACCTAATCCCCAATTCATTCGTCTAGTGCCTGTGTCCTCAAAGGGTATCAGGGATGCCGCGTGTATGGGAGAAATTTATTGACAATGGAATAAACAGTTCAAAAATCTGAACTCAATCAAAAAGTAAGCCAAAATGAAATGGATACATTTTGGATATGGTAAAAGCTTATTGACTTGCATAAGAGCTTCTTGACTTGGTTACGTATGGATACCCTAAAGTTTATCACACTCCGAGTTAAGCACCATCCAATTTGCCTCAAGCTTGTCTCCACCAAGAGATGAAAAGTTTTCATTTGTGGAAGATTTTATCTAGAAACCATGGCTTTTTTTGCGTGATTTATGCATCTTTTGGATGTAAAATGGGTGGATGATACAGGGAGTAGGAATATTTGAAGAAGATAATCACTTGGCCTCACTTTAAGGCATTTAGGCTTGGTCTTGTAGTTTTTTGGTCTTTCAAATCTCAAGAATCTCGACAATGAAGATGAAAACAAAAGCAACAAAGAACTCAAACTATTCTAATTAAAAGAACAACGTCCCCCCTGGTGATTAATAAATGAGAAAACTATTCTAATAGTGAGCTAAACTTGTTGTGTTAGGTTTTTATTTTATTTTTTTTTTAATTTCTTTTATTGAGGGTGGGCATATGGGTGGGGTGTGTACGCCCTCCCTAAACATATTTCTAGCTTATAACTTGCGCTGTCACATATTATGAGCTCAAGAAACCATTATCATTGTCCATGCTTAAATAGTTGGATTTGTTTTACCTTGAATATTATTATTTATTTGCTTTTGAACCATCTTAACGTTATTTCACAGTTTTCTCTTAATGTTTGTCTCCATAAATCATTATTTTGCTCCCAACATTTTTATGCATAATTATATACATTGTTATGGATCATATGCGAGAACGTTGATTTAACTTTTGTCCTTATACTTCAATTATACTACTTAAACCAATACCAGCTTTATGTACTTATATACATCAATTCATGCACATATACATGTGTTTTTGTGCGGCTATGGCCATCTAGAATTGTGTACACCGGCTAATTTGATCTATGGTTAAACTCTTTAGGTGTACAGAGATTCTGAGACAACACCCATGGTTTGCTGTGATATATGTGAAAGATGGATACATTGTGGGTGCGATGGCATCAGGTACACATCAACTTACTATTTGGAAACTGCAAAGAAGATTCATGTTTTACTTCCATATGTTACACATTCTTAGCATTTCTTGAGTCACAATCCATTCTCTCTAGACATAGTCCGTTCTCTCAAAAGAATTATCCTTACATACACTAGCAGTATGTAAGACATGGAGAATAAATGAAAGATTATTTTTAAGATTGTTATATTAAAGAGGGTCCACGCAAAGGTGAACACTCTAATGCTAGGTGAGTAATGTGCATGCAACCGGAGATTTACACATTACACATATACACATTAAGGTGAACATCCCTTATAGTATACACGTGGAGGTGAACATTGGAATGTTAGGGCGAGTAATGTGTATATGATAGGAAGTGTACACGGAGACACATCAAGGTGAACATCTCCTAAGATAGGAGATGTCCAACTAATTGCCAGATAGAGAATGATGGTAAGATCATCTATCTCGAAAAGCTGAGGAGGCATCAAGTAGGTGAATAGATCTGATTTGTGTTGTGAGGCTAGAAAGAATAGGGAGAATTTGAGTTAGCTTGAATAAAAAGACATAACAAGCATCACAAAACTTGTCGTGATGCCAGTTACTCTAATTGGAATAATTGGTGAAGTCTTCTTAGTTCCAACTCAAATAGTTAGCACTATGCTTGCTTATACCGATGGTTTTGTTGGCTAGAAGTAACATATATTTTATTAACAATACCCGAAGCCCCAAGCCTCAGTGACAGTTTTCTTTTGGTCTTTGACCATGATGCTATTACTGTGTAATACTACTGTTGGATATTTAAGACAAGATGCTGATTTATATCATAAATGATGCCATACTTTTATTGCATGTTAATTATAGTATTCTATAACATGCGGGATAGTCTAAATTTAAGATATGTTCCAGCAAACTCTAGACTTTATATTTAGATGCAATGCCCAAACATTGACCTTGAAGCTCAATGATTCTTGATGATAATCGAAGGTTAAAATGTTAAATTCTTCCCTCAATCAATTCTTGTAGAACAAACCCCAAACTTTATCTCTTCTTTTTTGTGCTCAATCAAAGATCAAACTCTCACCCAAGCATCGACCTTGAAGCTCAATGAGACTTGACGATAATTGAGGAAAGTGTTAAATCATCCCTCAACCAATTCCCTGTAGAACAAACCTCAACCTTTATCTCTTCTTTTTTACGCTCAAGCAAAGATCACACTCTCACTCGCTTTGTATCATTGGCTCTTGAGGGTTTTGGGAAAGTTAAGATGTCAACTGCTTATTGATCAGCCTCAGTGTCAATACTTATATAATCCCAGAGGAGTTTAGGTCAAGGGATTTCGGATCAGTCATCTCATATCATGCATTGCAACTTCTCTCAGGATTCTTATTCTTGACTGAAGTAATTTATATACAGATCCAAGCCATATCAGTGATTGCATCATCGATATTTTTTGTCTTCTTCGAAGCTGCACTGTCCAGAATACCCCATTCACGAGACAATTCAATTTGGCCCTTGAGACAAATGAAATACCATTCAACCCATAGCCAATTAACATAGCACTTGATATTTAGGGTTATGGGTAGACACTTGAGAATTATAATTCTTGAAATACTTCGCAAAGTATGTTCCTTAGCACTGGAATTGTTTGCATACAGTTGTAAATGTAAATCAAGCTCATACTTCCAAAACACTTACTAGACGTTTAATCTTGTTAGCCATCCAAATATCGACATATAGAAGCTGTGGATCTTTTGTTGTGCATGTTAACTCCCATGTGTCTAATTAAGTGATTTAAGTCCCAAGTAATAATGCAATATATCCTTGAGAGTTTGATTATCCCCAAAAGAGTCATCCAAATCATACAGTATAAGACTTAGAGAAAACCGATTTCATCTTGAGATCCTTACCACACAACTAAGCTAAGTGACCCATCCACTACAAGGGCAAAACCCACCGTGTTTAGGTAGTAAATACCCTTGTTACCCAAAATGCTATCCATATAATCGGTGTATCCTTAATACTCTCATTAACCCCAAAGTTACTCATCTACGGGGGGCTTGATACTCCTCATAAGGTCTAAAGGCTATGTAAAACACATGATGTCTTGAGATAATCCATCACCAATTATTCTCACTTAAGGTGGGCCCATATTTTTGATCAAGTAACATGATGAGTCTATTGTTTAAGGTTTCAGACAAAATGGGGGGTTAGATTGCCAAGACTTAATGTCATATGACTGTATTTGTCATATCAGCTGTTTGGCTATCACCAGTCTGTACATAAATTGATAAATCAGGTAAAATCTCAAGTATGTTAACCTCTAAGCCTTAATGCAAATTAACAATCCTCTAATACACCTAGTATTATAAGACATGTTTTGGCAAAAATGATGTAATTCACACTGTTTGGCCACGACCAGTCTGAAATTGAGCTATATAAATCAATTAATCTTGTAAGTTTTGAATGATGTCAAAGCCTAAGCATTAAAGTTGGTGTAAAGCAACAAACACATTGGTGCACTTTGCCACTTAGCTTTGCACATTTGGTTATAAAACAACGTTGTTCTCTCATACTTTCCTCTCCCTATTTCCATTGTCCCCTTGGACTCCACTTTCAACCTACCTTGAGTAGCAAACACATAGACACTCGCTCTATAGTGTGCAACCACACTACTGTCTTGTGGTCCTTTCTCCCTATTGTTGTTGCCCCGCACTCTCCCTCCCTAAACAATGAGGTTGAGGCTGGTATAAGGTGAAGATTAGGGTATAAAGTGAGGATTAAATGGCCTTTTCTTGGTAATACATCTATTTATATACACACACACGCTATTGTAATGTAATGAATTTCGTATATAACTTGACCCGTGTGAACTAAAATCTTTACTTTTGCAACTAGTTACAAAAAGACTTTATATCTACTCAAAGAAATTCAATTAAATCGATAAAAAACAAATTGTTGGAAGCAAAGCCTGTTAAATTGTTTATACTTTCGTATGTTATTTAAATAATTCTGTAGTTCATTATTTCTTGTTTGTATTATATAGTTTGATATTTCTTTATTGTGAATAATTATGTTCTAGCTTAAAAAAAAAATCTGATACATGAGTACTAAGATTTAGGTTTAGATCGCTGAAATTTTGGGAAATCCACCAATAGCGAAACCTTTAGATGAACAATTGAAATTGATTGAGTCCTTACATGTAGGATAAGACACCTATAAGTCTGACGGGGACATCTCT
The DNA here is from genome assembly GCA_038442645.1 of Agave tequilana. Taxonomy (NCBI): domain Eukaryota; kingdom Viridiplantae; phylum Streptophyta; class Magnoliopsida; order Asparagales; family Asparagaceae; genus Agave; species Agave tequilana. The sequence goes on from JAVJIF010003728.1 coordinate 146,482, forward strand.
CCAGGATTGCGATTCTATATCAGGAGGCGTCGTCACACTCTTTAAGTTTGGCTCGATTAGGTTTTGGAGATTCAAGCTATATTGGGCTGATTATCTTAGTTATTTGCTTTTAATTGTAATCTTTATTTATTTATTTTTGGATGCTTATTTTAGTCCCATATCGGTTGTGATGCGATATCTCCGTTGCTGTAGGCCTATTTAAGGCCAAGACAGGTATTGAATTGGACAGTTTTTAGATGAATTAAAAATTGCTTTAAAAAGCTTTGTAGTCTGTGTGCTTTGGTGAGAAACCCTAAGGAGAGAATCTCACTTGGTTGGTTTTTCATCAAATTCGTATCAGAGTTTAAATCCTGAATTCTTCCAAAAAAAAATCCACAAAATTTTCCTCTACAAATAAAAAAAATTCACTCAAACAAAATCCACTTCTCTCCTTTTCATTTGCTTTCCCCTCATCAAAGAACCCACACAACAACGACAACCCCACACGAGGGCTTCCTTGAGAGCTGCCGCTACTTTCTCCTTCTCCTTGCCATCAACCTCAAACAAAACCCACTCCTCGCCATCAATCTCATCCACCCACCTCGCTGCACCATCAAGCACCATCGTAGTCAACTCCAACTTCGACTGCACAAATCCACCCCCTTGACCAATCCAACAAGTCTTGCATCGACATCGATCATCGACTGCACAAATCCAACGCCATCATCGACAACACCTTCCTCGCGTCGCGCCACCATTAAGCAGCGCCACCATCGAGATACGATCAACATCAGATCACGATCGAGATCCGATACCATCGAAAACAGATCCAACACCCAACTGAGCCATTAAGATCGAAATCGATGGCCACGTGATCTTCCGCCTCGGGCTTCATCGTTGCCTAATCCACTGCCTCGTTGATCCCGTCGTTGATCCCTTGTTGATCCTCATTGATCCTAATTGGAGATAAGGTTACAGAGCTTCCTCCTAAAGCCCTCGTTGATCCCGTCGACTAAGAGTTTCACCGCCTCTGAGGGAGGATTCACCACACAATTGGATAAGGAAGTCTCCACCATCCTCCCAAGATCTGTTGGAAGGCTTTGCTAGTGGTGATCGATTGGGCTTAGTTGTTGTAAATCAGATTTGAATTGGGATTTTGATTTGGGATTTTAATTTGGAGCGACAACGTGATGATCCAGAGTCTGATTTGAACACTTTTCGAGCTCTTGAGTTCGTGACGACGGGAGATTCTTTTTGACTATTCACATAATCAGTGATCAAGTATAGATTTCTTTGAACTGAAATTTTGAATACCACTTTAATTCAGTCATTTTACTTTCGTTGATTATCTGCCGTTCACAAATAGTGAGTGTGTTTCTGCTTAGCCTTTATTTGTGATATTTTAGTATTTATTTAGAACTACTACAACACAGTGGACATCAAAATATTTGCATACAATTAATATTTTACAAAATTTTGAGGTAAATTGCAAAATTATTACATAACAGTCTCTATTTTAAAACTTTTGAGCTTGTTGACAAATTCACTTGCTTTATTGTGCACATTGCTTCACTAATTTGTTGTTGATTCTCCACATCGCCTGCATCATCCTGCACGATTGCATTAGAATTTATTAGTTGCATATAAAAATTAGTAGGTTGCATTCATTACTAAATTAGATATATACATATTAGACATTTAGAAAGTAGGAAAAGTAGCTGTGCATGCGTACCTGTAGTTGTAAAGTCTACTACCCAGATAAACCAATACATACATGGATCACACTGCTTTTTCGTCTGGTATAACCTCACCAACATATTATCTTACTCCTGAATTTCTCAAAACCTTTGAGAAAATTAAAGCCCAAATGAACACCTTAGGTCAGAGAATCGATAGATTAGAGGTTGAACGTCGTGATGGAGGTCATAACGAAAAGCGTCAACTCAACCAATACCGAGAGGAGAGAATCAACAGGAATTACAATCGATACGATGATGATGAACGATATCTGAAGAACATCAAATTGGACGTATCGAATTTTGACAACCGCTTAGACCCACAATATTACTTTGATTAGATAATGAGTGTAGAGCGTTACTTCTAGTGGTATGAGATGTCCCAAGAGCGGCGAGTCCGTTTTGCTGCTATGAAACTGGTGGGGCAAGCGGGATAATATTGATCAAATGTTGAAAGGCTGATAGCGCTAAGAAGGTAAGAACCGATCCGAATTTGGGATGAGATGAAGGCCAAGTTGAGCCATAAGTACCTTCTAATTACTTTTCAGGATCAAAAGCTAGACAAATGGAGTAGACTTACACAAGAAACTTGTTCTGCTGCTAAATACATCGAGAAATTTGATGAGGACCCGGTGCAGGGAGTTTGTCGATGAATCTCTCATGGTAACCCTTTCTAGGTTTAGGTCTGGCTTTCGTAATGATCTCCGTAGAGAACTCTCTTGCAAGAGGTGTTAATGATTTAGAACACGCCTATCAAGAAACGCTAATTATCTAAAATTAAATAACACCTAATAAAATAATAAATAAATAACATAATAATTAATTCCTAATTATGATCTCCATCATATAGCCATGCAGGTTATGGTTTTTTATGAATGATGTGTTGCTGAATTTCTTTTGAAAATGATTTTCCTGACCTATCTCTTTGGTTGGACTGTCATTTATCATTCTCTTCGTCTGGAGTGTCATGCATCATTTTGATGTATATTTGACTTCACATTCTTGGATAGCTGTAATGTAAGTACTTTCAGGATTCTCTTCAGTGCATCTCCCCCTCGGGCCCCTTCCTGACATTCTGATCTTGCCGTTCCTGTGCACCATAAGGATGCCCAACTTTTTGTCAAATAGGCACCCATTTTAAACAATGTACATACAAGTAGAACATATTTCTGCCAATTTTTACGTAATTTTTTCCTCAAGAGGTTTTAGACGATTGATAATTTATATCCTTGTGCAGTGTACCATCCTCTTCAAGCATTCCTGCTTAACTTTTTTCCTTCTTGTAATTGAAAAAAACAACTTTGTTGCCTTGTTTTTGCTTCTTTTGGATCCTATAGACTGGGAAGAAGTATAGGCGGCCATGTGGACATCATTCCTTTTTCTTTTTTTCTTTCTCTCTTTAGCAAAATTTTTGCTTTCCTTTGAGAAAATTTCTTTCATTTTTCCTTCTTATTTACAGTTTACTGGTATTATGACTTCGTTTTATCTTCTGGATATCTATGGACTTCATAGTACAATTATTCATGAAGGCGTTAACTTATTTTTCCCTGTATATATGCAGTGACGAAAAGTACCAACAATTTCAAGCAGATCAGAATCTACATTACACATGTGCTGCTTGTCGTGGTGATTGTTACCAGGTGCTGTATGCTTTCAGAAGCTTTTTGTGTAGTTCGTTATCAATTGTTTTTGTGAATGACAAATGATATGTATCTGGATGAACAGGTGAAGGATATAGATGATGCTGTTCGAGAACTTTGGAACAGGAAAGACATAGCTGAACGTAAACTAATTGCTAGCTTGAGGGCTAGCGCTGGATTGCCATCTCAGGGAGACATTTCTCCCCATTCGGACGATGCACAAAGTTGTCCTGTCATATCTAAAAATGATTATGGGAGGTCCTTAAAGTTTTCTGTCAAAGGATTAAGTGATAAATTTACAAAGAATTCTAAAGAAAGTGTTAACACTGTCTCCAAGAATGTCAAGCCAAATAAGAATCCTGCAAACAAGACTATAAAGTTCGTTAGTAATGCAGAAGGATCTTTTCAAAATTATGAAAAGCAGAATGGAGAAAGATCATTTAGCACTTCTAATGGGCTGGAAAGTCAACACGTAGGAAACAAGTACAGCAGCATCAAGGAATTTGGTGTCAACAATGTTGATAGGGCGTCCAAGGTCCAAACTGATGGCTGGAAATTACAAGGCCTGCAATTTAAGGAATGCACTAAAACTGCAAGCAAGAATGAGACTCTTAAAGGAACCAAATTGGTCATTCATTTGGGATCTAAAAATAGAAATGTTTCCAGCTCGCCAAAGTCTGAGACTTCAAGCTGCCATAGAGAGCAAGATTTTGCTGTTTCTTATGGTATGTCCTTTCCATGTTTTAGCTTCTTATTGTCTCTTCCATAATATCTGATTAAAATTTAAACCTAGTTCAACAATCAGTATTATTAAAAATATTTATTTACTTTTATCAGTTAAGGTATATGTTACAAAGTAAGGAAATGAAATTTGATCTTGGGTTCAGGTTGCTTGTGTAGATTTTAGGTTTTAGTTTGTATTTCTGAGAACGTTGATGATTCCTGCTTGTTTTCTGCCTATTCCCGCATGTATTTGTGAAAGCTTTGGACGGAGAGTTAATGTATTGACACAGAATAGATTATGAAGCCTAAACCCAATGGATCATGACTGCTTCTGCTCTCCCTCTCCCTCTTAGGTGGTGGCTCCTATTGCTGCTTGGTTCCAGTGGGTAGTCCTAAGAGAGAGTATTAGGTATGTGGATGGGGTTTGTTCAGGGTTAGTTCTGACTTTCGTTAATAATTATAACTTTTAGATATTCTAGTAGGATTTGTCCACTTTTCTTAGTAAGATCTAAAAAGTAATAGCTTGAGAATTGAGTCTAGTTGTGTGAAAATCACAGAGCCAGGAAGGTGGCTTCTAGGCTGAGCATGCAATCAACCTATCTAGTTCTTTCCTTGTTGGTGGGTCACGTGGGTGTGTTAGGATTTTGCCTTGTTTTCAAGAGGAGATGATGGTCCAAGAAGATCCAATCGAGTTGGAGAAGATGACTTGAAGCAGAAGAAAAGAAACAGATCAAGAAAAGTTAGTCCACTTATAATCGACTAATAAAAACTACTAGTCGACTAGGACAGATACAGAATGAAAGCAGTTTACAGTAGTCGACTATATAAACCTACCAGTCGACTAATGGAAGGAATTGGTCGACTAGGCCTAAGTGCTAGTCGACTATACATGACGTTTTATGAAGAAGTATCAGTTTCCTTTTCAGACGCCGGTTTTCTTTTTGGTGGAGTACGAATAGGACTCAATTTCTATTCATTGAATAATTTGTTTTCTAAAGATTAAAGGGTTTTGAATCCTTCTAGATCAATGAGATCAACTCCTAAAGGATTGATCAAAATTCTTCAAGCATCAAATGACCAAGATCATCTCATAATTCGAATAGGAGTTGGTATTGTAAAATCCTATAAATAAAGATTATAACTCAGCATTAAAAACAACAGAGAAAATACTGATCTCAAGGAGAAAAAGGTGGAGAACATCAATAAAATCAGAAGGAAGCCAAGAAAGAGAGAAGTAAGGTGAAAGTGCATAGAGATAAGGTAATACTCTTGTAATTTAGGTGTAGATTAAGGAGGAAGATGAATACTCTTGTTGCATGAAGAGGAAGGTTAGATCTCTTTGTATCAAGTTATTAATAAAGCTCTCTCAAGTACTCTCCCCGTAGACGTAGGCCAAGTTTGGGCGTTCTTTCTTATTGCTTTTTTGTCAAGGTATTGCTAGTTTGTTTTACAACAGTTTTCTTTTGCAAGTACTGATCATATTGTCAAGTTCTGTAAACGTCGATCCTGGGGGTAATAATTGGTATCATAGCGTATCAATTTCACAACATGGTGCTGACTGGTTTCCAGTTGGGCTGCACAAGTGCCTGTCCAAGGACTCACTTTATTAATAGATAGCCAATCTTTAGTGTGTGTCGTGGAGACCGGTTATTCAATATAATTGTATATGTTTCATATTTTAAGCTCTAATATTTTAATATTGTCAATTATTCAGCTTTCAAAATTCAAACCAGTAAGACTGAAACACAGAAACCGCTAGATTTCCATAACTGAAACTAGGGTGTACTGTAACTGAACCGTGTTTCGAAAACCTTGGTTGTAAAAAACATGTTAAAACGGAAATTGAGATATTATTTTTTCATTAATATAGGGTATCTGTTGTTTTTAGTTGACCTGTTAGTTCTTTTATTGAGCACTAATGTTATACATTCTTGTCTGGAAAATAGGCGAAGACACTAGCCAGCCAAAAACTAATGATAACGAGAATCATATGAATGATGCTCGGGGTGATAGACAAGGTACTTGGACTGCGTATTTTCCTGAGTGTATTCTGTTTTCAAGTTTTACTATATCTAATATAATATATGAGACACGTAGGTTTCAAGTCCACCTTCTTGTGGCATCTATCTTATAGATGCCGATTTGAATATTCATGAAATAACAGATATCTGTAATTCACTTTAGGAGCAAAACTTGATTATTTAAGCCTGAGGAGAAGTTCAAAGCACAGAGATAGAGAAGAAAAATTAGGAATTCTTTCTGACAAGCAGAGGAAAAAGAATGGAAGCATAAGTGAGGTTATGGCTACATGCAGCACTAGTCCGGCTATTGCAGTAAAGGCTGTTAGGGAAGTCAGACCAGAGAGTGATGATGAGGATATTCTTCTAAAGAAGAAGCGACCTGCTTCAATCGCTGTTAGTTTACAAACTGACGGGGGTCATCATACATCACGATTGAAGTTCGTCTCCAGTACTGCATGCAGTGACCCTAAGCCATTGCTGAAGCTAAAATTTAAGAATCCATATTTTGAACAGAGAAGCTGTTGGGCTTCCCAGGGAGAGGAAGAGAACCCAGTTAAAGGACAACGTTCAAAGAGAAAAAGACCTTCAACGACAGAAAAAGTTGATGCTGGCTCTGGAGAAGAAGAAAAATCTGCTACACATCACCTGAAAACTCCACTAACAGACCAAGAAATGGAAGCAAACTGGATATTGCAGAAACTGGGCAAGAATGCAATTGGAAAAAGAGTCGAAGTGCATCAATCATCAGACAATTCTTGGTGAGAGTTATTTCTTTTTCTAGTAGTAGCTACTAGCTACATCTCTTGTTTTTCTCCTCTTCTTTCCCTTGTCAAGTTGATTGTTGCTGTGATCTGACAGCAAACTTTTGTTTCTTCATGAAGGCAAAAGGGAGTGGTTTCAGATGTCACCATCCAAGGAGACAGCACTTCCTCGTCATCTTTGTTGGTCCTTCTAGACAATGGAAGATCCACAACCTTGGATCTCGGAAAGCAAGCAGTCCGCTTTGCCTCGCGAAAACAGAATAAAAGGGCAAAAACACGATACTGACAATCCACCAGTGTTCTCACTTTCACTCCCTGTGTATGTATTGATTGTTCTTCTATTCACCCTGGGAAAAAGAGAAGAAAGGGGAACAACCAAACAGATTTGTTTTGTTTTGTTTGTTGTGGGTGGTGGGGAGGGGGGGGGGGGGGGGGTGGGTATGAATGTAACTGTTTCCTTTCAAGCATAGTATGCAAGGCTGTTCATAAGCAGCATAAATCATCAGTTGGAAGCCCTTATGCTACAAAATGTATATGTATGAATCAGTGAGCTTGCTTGCCTCCTTCATCAAAAGTCAAATCCGAACGCAAATGTATCATTATTACCATCATCAACATAGTTTTTAAATTCACTTTCTCCGGAATAAGTCCCATCTGTGTTGGATTATTCATACTGAATATAGAGCAGGCATATTGTGACAGTTCATTGAGAGATAATCTTTACAGAGTGCTTGTTGCCTGGTCCAGCTGGATTATCTTTCATATTCAGAGTCTCTTATGATTTCAATTGTTTGAAAGCTTATGGTAATCTTCGATATGCAATCGATGTCGATCTCTGGAATTTCATCTTATTTCTCAGCTTGCACTCCAGTGTTGATGCTGCTACCCGGATGGGGGGACATCATGATATATCCTCACCATTGGCTTTAAGGTTAGTGTTCCATGATCATGTCTGTCTTGAATCATGCTGAATCTGGGCCAAATCCAGTTTGTTTTGTGATTTGAACTATGAAGCATTAATTTTTTATGTACTAGTTTTATTTTGTTCAGGGATCAACAGCCTGTTCATATAATTATATGCATTTATTAACTGCTCTTGCAAGTTACTCCTAGTTGTTCTAATAATTATTATGCCTTTTGTCACCAAAGTTTCAATCATCAACCCACTCATACCCACCCATGAACTGCAGTTGTTTTTTTGTAATATCAAAAATTGGTTCACTGGAAAGAAAAGCAACTGAGTAAGTTGCCACCAGACTATGATTCTAATTTTATATTTCTCAAAATGTATTTATTTCTAAAAATGTCATCTTGGAGAGATAAATGAGAAATTAGAGATAGAATTTGAATCCCATCAGAAATTTATTTAAATTGGTGAAATTATGTTTGAAGAGTGTAAAAAAGGAGTGTGTACAAAAGAGATTATTAACATTTGAGATATATTTTTATACGGTTGTAAAGAGAGAAAAAAAAAAAGTCTGTGTCTGTAATCTTTAAATTAAACTTTGTATCTATACAAGTATAAATGCCAGTGTATTGCAGGGTTACGAGGAAATTAAAATACTGCTAATTGATGTAAAATTATTTTAAATAAAATTATACTCTGTTGTTAAAATATCCCCCAATCTTTAATATTTGAAATCTACCAAGCAAAAATAACAAAAAAATATTAGATTGAGATTTCAGGGGAAAATTGGAAAAAGTTTAGGTTTTTGTGAGAGAGAGAGAGAGGGACAAGAATTTTAGGTTTAATAGAATTTGGGTTCGATCAGGTGGGAACAATGAAGAAGAAACGAGGGCATAATATATAATACACTCTTATTTTATTCAAAATCTAGTTGGAGAGATAAATTATTAACATCTAGAAGACGTGGAGGTAAATTTCTAATATCAAAGTTTTTTTTGGGGGGGTGGGGAATCAATTTTTAACTAAAGATTTGGGTGTTATATATCTAAAAAACCCTTAAAATAAATACTAAATTATTACCTGCATCATTTATTTCATTATTAGGTTAACAAGATTTAGTTTGACCCTACAAATGAATATGTTTTCTTAAATAAGGTATATATGGGTGAGTGTTAGTGAGACTCGAGAGATTAGGTTAAATTATTTGTCTCAATTTCCGTGAGATTCATATAAATTAATTCAGTTCAATTCCCATGTGATTTTAAAAAATTACAGTAATTTAGGTATGTAACTAGTAATAATTTTCTAATTCTACCCTAATTAAAGAATCTTTCATGCAATTATATCTCCTAATCAAATAAGAAAATCTTGATTCCTTCAATAACAACAATAATTTTCAGCTTTAATCAATGAAGGATTCTTAATTTATTAATTAACTTCAATCAATTTTTTTGGGTAAAGGTTATCATAAGGATTTTTAACTATAATGAAACTCCAATTTAATATATTTTAGCTAAAAACTCAATCTTAAGAAAATTAAGGATTTCTTTTAGTAAAACTATTAAATAAAGATCCTCATTTGATAATTGAATTTTGATTTAATGGTCCTCATTTTAGCGGTACAAAATGGCACCATAATGGCTCTGCCTCCAATTTCCTTTTTTTATATTTACCAAAAATCCAAGAAAAAAAAATGAGGGCTCAATTTTTAAAAACCAATCTATCACATAAAATATGTAAAATTTATCATACAAAATCAATCAACTGGTAATCTAATTTTATAAATTATCAATCTATAATTTGATAGAATCTGTTTAAAAATCAAAACACCAATCTATTAAAGGACTCAAAAGTTCCATCCCAATTTGAACTACTCTCGCAATCATCTCATCAATCTATGGATGATCTTAAACTTATGGATTAAAAGAAAAAGAAAATTTTGAAGTGTTTATGTTTGTTAGGTATTAGTTTACGTAGGCCTCACTCATTTGAAATGCATTATATATAGTAACAAGGAGTCCAAACCCTATAGAGTTCTATAGATACAAAGTTGGAAGAGGAGAAGAAAGCCAAGCCACATTTTCTCCTCTTGTGTCTCTCTCTCCTGCAATAGAAATGGCTTTAATGGGGAGAGAAATGGCTTTCTTCTTCTTCTTCTTCTTCTTCTTCTTCGTTGTGACGGCCTTCTCTTCCCTTGTCCAGCCCTCTGCAGGGGAGGTTTACACGGTCGGCGACAATGCCGGATGGACCATTTTGGGTAACATCAACTACTCTTCATGGGCTGCATCAAGGAAGTTCAAGGTTGGAGATAAACTAGGTGGGTGAGAGTTTGTTTTCATTTCTAACTCTTGTTTTCTATCAAGTACCTTTTTTTTTTTTGCATGTTATATTGCTTTGTTTTGCATTTGATCTGAATTGTTGAATTAATAGGGATTTGTTCGAATTTTTATAGATTAGTGCTTCTTTTAAAAAGTTGATTTTGATCTGATTTGATAGATTTGGAGTTTTTTGTTCAATTGGTTAAAGAGTTTCATAATGTTTTTAAGTGAATACACTTTGGATGAAGAGGTTCACACAAATTTCATAAAATCTCACTAACACATAACCCACAAGTAAACAAGTTCTTGATCATTTTTCATTTTTTTTTAAATTTCCCATATAATCTTAGGCAATAATCTATTGATCTATGTAAGCTTGTGATAAAGCTATTTTGCTAATTTATTCTCCTGTATTGGGATGATTCATACTATTTTTAAGCATTTGTGCTCTATCTTTTATTTATTATGTTTGAGATCAAGGGGACCTCAACCAGAATTCATTTCATGAAGCAATTGAAATGAAATTTTTTTTGGAAAAGTTTTTATTTACAAAAGAAGATCAAAAGGCAGAGTTTCTCCCCCCAAAAAAAAAGAAGCATCAGCAGTTTTTATGAAAAATTCTCTTTTGAAATTTTAGCTATTTCACATATATCATCATGAACACACACATACAATTTGCCTTCATATTCACTCTTTGTTGTGTAACAGACTACACTATGTCTCTTGTGTTGGTCTTGTGCAGTCTTTGTATACAACAAGCAGTTCCACAATGTGCTGCAGGTGAGCAAATCAGACTGGCGATCGTGCAACGCCGCGTCCCCCCTCACGACCTACACCTCCGGGAACGACACCATCATTCTCAGGCGAAAGGGCCACTACTTCTTCATCTGCGGCTTCCCTGGCCACTGCGTCGCTGGCCAGAGCGTCGACATCAGGGTACCAAAAACCACTTCAGTTTCATCTACTCCGGATTCGGCTCCCTCTGCCTCACCGCCCAAATCTCCTTCCTCGCCGGTTTCTGCTCCTGCTCCGGGGCCGGGCAGTAGCAATGCAGCCCCTGCCAGCAAGGGGCTGGGCCTGGCACTTGCTTTGGTTGCAGTTGTTGCAGTGCAGAGCTTTATCTTGGCATAGGTTTTGTTGTTGGCATATAGCGTCATATGCAGCAAAGTGCAATTTTGTTATGTAGTTCCATTGGGTCAAATAGAGGGGATATTGAGTCTTTTTGTTATGTTTGATTCTATAATATTTTCCTTGATAGATAATTTAGATGAAATTTTGTTGATTCTGCGTCGTCTCTCTCTTTGTTCTTGTCTTAGCTCGAATTAACTCAGTTTTATCTTCAGCTTTTCCTATCATTTGATTTTCGTCGCAGCCAGCTCCAATCACAGGATTCATCAACCATGCTAATTTCTTGAGTACACACAAGATTCAAATAAGAAAATAATCATCCCAGATTTGAACAGAACTAGACATAAAATTGTCATACTGAACTCACAGCCAAGTTGTACAAGCATTCTCACATCAGAAACCAATCATCCACTCAATACAGTTTGATCTGCAACACAAGATGCTAGATGAACTTGCAACTTTCGGGGTCAAAAATAACAAATGATACACTTTGTAAAACTGTCTTGAGAGACCAACCAAGCTATAAAAAGTACTCTCAATTTGGGCTGCCCCAATGCCCTTCGTATATTCACATTGTGGACACATTGATACAATTTGATGAGGGGGGATGTAGCTAATGGTCACACGATTTCTTTAGCCCGATAAACTAAAAGAACTGACGATGTTCCATAAAATGAATGATCTAAGATACACAAGGTCCTATTGGATCAGAAGACTATCAAGAAGAGGCTGCTCCGTATGTACATGTTGACTGATCGATCTTCTATCCGACTGTTGATGTCTGCAAAAGTACATAAAAGGCGTCTTAGTACATGTCTACTTCAATAGCAAGTCCTAAGGCGAAAGAGCACATAATCTGGCACGTTATCTCTGGAAGAGAGACTAGGCATCCAAACAAGATTGCGAACCAGCATGAAATAAAGAAATAAATGTGCAAAAAAAGAAATCTTAAAACTGAACAAAAATTAATCTGAGGATCTCAAACCAAAGAGATTAGTAAAGGTAAATGGTCAACAAGTTCGATATTTCACTTTGTCAAGTGAGAGTAAATATCATGAAAGGTCATAGAGTGTTTGTTCCCAACCAATAGAGACTGATAGAACCTTTCAAGAATGCACATTAGGAAACCTAGTACCGGCTACTGTTGAAGTATCAGTTGAAGATGATATTGTAAAAGTTGTTAGTGCCGCTACTGGATTTAAGTCATCCAGGGATGAAGGACAATCTACCAAAAGATGAAATAGGAACGAGTGATTGGAGCCAACAATGAAATCCTAGTGACAGTTCAGTGAAGTTCCATCATGTGAAAGGTATGTGTTGTTTCTGGCACTTTCTTTCTTTGCTATGCCAATCAAAAACAGATACATACATGGGGTTCCATCTCCTATTTTATAGGAGTAGAGTGAATCTCTTGTCGAAGGATAAGAAAGAAAGAATGAAAAACTATCTGATTTAAACAGGATTTCCTGCAAGAATGATTTGGAAAATAATGGCAGGTAGAAAGGAACCATAGATCTACCTATGAAACGCCAGAACGAGATGTGGGGGAAGGACATCCTTCACCAAACACCACTCACAATGTGCCGCCAGACCCACTTCCCTATTCAGAGGGGAACTAGATTGAACTCCTGAATAGGATAAAGAGTTGCAGAGTACACACTTATATCCACTAAGAATTTTTTTAAAAAGGGAAAGTTTCACACTGGGTGCTTCCAGAAAGCAAAAGGCTATTCACCAAGTTCCATCATGATATAGACAACGTAGAGAGGATCAAAATCTAGATGATAAAGAGTTTTTTTTTTACTCTTGTTGCAGAGAGGAAATTGTATTTGTATGAGCAGAAAAACTAACAAGGCATCAGAATGGTCGACCACCCGGTTGACCGACGTGCAAGAATGTGTACGTTGTGCAATGTAGGGTGATGCCAGTCGACCGGCCCTCTCTGTGGGATTTAACAGAGTAGGGTGATGCCAGTCGACCGACCCTATTCAGCTGAGTGGAGGCTCCTGTGCCGGTCGACCGACAGTCGGGTCTGGCTGTGCCCAGATCACGACCCAAGTGCAATTTTCTGCCTCTCCCCTCTTTAGTATAAATAAGAAAGTGTGTTTCTTTGCTAGGGTTATGAGAGAAAAGTGAGATTCCATTTTTCTCTTTGTAAAAGTTGTAAATCATTAATAGATCTCTCTATTCTGCCTCGGGAGGTGGTATCTTGTCGAACCTCGTAAATCTCTATTTCCCTCTCTTTGTGTGTTGTTTGTGGATCTAAGGTGGTTCCAGGTTCAACAAGTGGTATCATAGCACTAGGTAACGTTTGGGCTTTGTTTGGTGGAGTGGATCTTGATTTAGAGCTTGGTTCTTGAAGATCTGAAGTTTTGGAGTGGATAAAAATAAGATTTTTATTGTGTTGGATCACATCTTCTATACTTGGGTGGAAAGATCAATTGGAAACTCTTTTTAGGGTTTCAATTGAAGGTAAAAATCCTATCTTTATCTCCTAAATCTATTCCATAGTTGTTATACTTGCTTTTGCACACACGTAGTTTAACACTCATGGATTTCCTTACCCCTCTCATGTATGATGTTTCCAACATTGACATACAGTGTTCTAAATGGCGGCCACAGGGGCTACATCGACCGGAAAAATTTATCGGAGATGGGGATATATCGGGGATATTTTCAAAAATCAAATTCGGACTGTAATATACATATCTTCTTGTCTTAAATCGCATCTCAATAAGACAATATATGTATAAATTATATAAATCTACATAAAACATCATACTTATATGTTTAAATATACTTAACTCGATAACTTGCATTAAGCCTATGGATTCATAATCACTATCTAAGTGTAGAATCTTCAAAAATGTTACACTACCACATCACTCGAATTACCCAAATACATAACCTAGAAATTGGGTGTAAAACGCTATATCGGGTCCAAAATCGTCGAAATTGCGGCCGATATATTGGGTTCATGCCTATTTATCGGCGATTTTGGATGAAAAATGCTATATCGCTTTGGATGTGCCAAATCATTGCGGCTAGGTGCCGTAAACGCAATATCGGCGCAATATCGGGGTTATATCGGGGATATTTAGAACACTGTTGACATGTGAAAGTTTAAGATAAGTGCATACCTAAACGCCTTTGGATTGCATGTTTATCTTGCCACCACCAAGAAATCATATCTTGGTAATGACAAGTACATTGAGGCTAATACACAAGCCTTAGAGGCACTTAGGCACACACTAAACAAAGATGATTTTTCTATTGTTTCTCATCACGATTCCGCTTTTACAGTGTGAAACACATTAACTTCTCCCAAGGTACAAATGACACATATTTTGGAGAAAGAATCTAGTGAAGAGTCCGACCAAGCTTGCTTCATGGTCCAAGAGATTGACTCCCTTAAGGTAAAATCACACTCAACTAGATGATAATGCTAGTTCTTCATGTGATGATAATGCTATGAATGCTCATGCTTTAAATGAAGAACTTTCATTGTTTTGTGAATACTTGTTAAATAAATATAAACTTTTGAAAAAGAAAAGTTTTAACTTAAAAGAAGAAAATAAAAACTTGTTTTCAAAGCTCAACATGGTTTTGCAAGAAAAGGTTGAGGTTTCAAATGCAAGGGATCACTGAAAACCCACTTGAACTTGCTTTAAAAGAAAACGAAATTTTAAAGAATAAAAATGATTGTGATGATGTTTTAAAGAATAATGGAGTTTTGTCTTCAAAACTCAATTTTGTTTTTAAAAGAGAACAATTCTTTGAAAAATAAAATTGCTTTGATTTCAAAAGAATTGGAATTTGTTTCAAATGAAAATATTTCTTTGAAAAATAATTTGGCTTCTCATTCTTGTCAAGATTCCATTGTTATACTCTCTATTGATAAGAATGCATGCTCCACTTCTTCTTCAATAATTGAAAATGATATTTGCATGTTGAAGAAAAGTGTAGATTGTTTGGCCTCCACTTTAAGCCATTGTACCATGAACCACACACGGTTGAATCCATGTTTCAAAAGAAACATGTTCCTCATATGCATGCACACAAAACACGTCATACACATGCTCATCATGCTCACACACATGATTGTATTTATGCTATTGTGTACACTTGTATACATTATGGACGTACGGGCCACCTTGTAAAATTTTACTAAAATAAAATACATAATTCAAATTTTACAAATAAATTTTTTTGGGTTAAGAAAGATGTTAACCCCCATAGACCCAAGAAAGCATTGGTACAAAAATCTACCCCAATTTCATTTGTTGTATGTGTGGGGCTCTCGCTTGACGTGCTAACCCCCATGGACCCAAGAAAGCATGGGTACAAAAATCCACCCCTAGTTCATTTGTTGTAGGTGTGGGCTCTCACTTGACGTGAGGGCATTAATGCCTTAATGGTGGACGCGATCCGAGCCTAAAGATCATATTTATGGATACATCACTTTCAAGAGATGTTTGGTGGAAGGACCATCATGCTTTGAAGACATAGAGATTAGTTCATTCGGGTTTGGTAACTATCTCTAACTCCTTATTTTGTTTATGCATTAATATTGATATTTTAGCATTATTGGTTTCCATGCTCATTATGTTTAAATGCAATGCCTATCAAACTTGTTAAATACATAAATAGTCTTTGAGATACACCAATGTTCATATGGATTCAATTTTTGTATTCTCACTATTGTTTAACTAAAATGTATATCCTAGTTCAAATAGCACGTGCATTTAACCTAATGATCATGTTTTATTTGTGTTTTTATGCTTCATATTTTGATTACATATTTAGATTGAACTTTTATCAAAACTCGTGTTTATACTTGTACAACTAGTAAGCTATATTTGATTATTATATGTTTGTGCTTTATTACTCATTTGTACCCATTAGATGTACTTATATAACCTTGTTTTGATAATTCTTACATCTTAACTTGTATTTCCTATTTTTTGTACATGTTTTCATAAAAATGTGCTTAGCTTTATATATATGTTAATTTTATCTAAAACTAATAGATATCATGTCTATCCTAGAGTCACTTGCTTTTCATACAATATTCTTTTATGGACTCGTTTATGTTTGGGATATGTATGCATACTTTTAGTTTAATTTTGACAAAACATACATATATATCTTGAAGTTTCTTTTGTTTTTGATAAAAATAATTTTTTTAAAGTTTTGATGATTTCATTTCAATTGAGCTTCAATACCTTATTTCTATGATTCTGTTGATTACATGATTTTTATACACTCTATATATCTTGTGTTTTCTCACGGTTTTGATTCATGAGAACTATATCTGCTTTTAAGATTTTTTAGTGTTTATTCTCGTGTAGTTTTTATCTATTATGGAATAAATTTTTATTTTATTCCTTACTAGAAGGATTTCGTACTAGTTTTTAAATTATTATAAAACTAGTTTCGTTATTGGTAGAGTTTTCAAATATGGTTAAACTATTTTCAAATCATATCTTTGAAAATCCCTATCAAACTAAAGGCGGATGGTTGGGCGACCATACCTTATGTACCTTATTGGATATCTTTCAAACATGTGCATGAATAGGTGTTAGGTATGAGATATACATGATCTTCATGAAATTTTATTTTTATATACTCATATGTGTTTTCTTATATATGTATGCTTCAAATCTTAATTGATGCTTCCATTGTCATACATACATATATATGATTTCTCTTGTGCTTGTTTTATAATGTCTTTACATATTTTTAAAGCACAAAAGGTTTATGCTAAGCTTAATTTAATTCTAAATGTTAATTGGTATATTTACAAACTTATACATTAATTCAATTGGTTTTTTTTATATGAAAATGCACTTCATGTTACATTTACAATTGGTATCAAAATGTACTTAAGTTATGAGATATACATAATTTTTTAATGAAAATTCATTTTGTATACTCATTTTTTTGTATGGACATATCTAAATTGTTTTGCTCTGATACATACATATAAATATTTTTCTTGTACTTTAAACATATATGCCATACATTTTCAGCACAAATTATTTCTTGCTAAACTTGATTTAGTCCTTAATGTCAATTATTTTTCAATTGGTATCATATACAAGCTTATACATTATTTTTATTGGTATTTCATAAAGGGAAAAAAACTCTTGTTTTTATCTTTCACTTGGTTTATTTTCAATTGGTATCTTACTTCCACTCTTTATAATGAAAAATACTTTGTTTTGGTATATGCTAACATTTTCAATATTGGTATCAATAATCTTAAATTGATATTATTCTCAATTTAGTATCTTTATTGTAAAATGATTTTAGTGTTTACTTAAAAAAATAATTTGGTTTTTACTATCAATTAGTATCATGACTTTCTATTGGTATCAATTGATAAAAAGAATGTTTAATTTTCAATTAGTAAAAAAAATTGTTTCTTTCAAATTGGTTCTTTCAATTGATTGTGTTTGTTGGTATTATTTTGTTTGTATTCACCCTTTGTTGATGAGTGACAAAAAGGGGAAGAAAGATTTGTGATTACATATGCATGTTTTATTAAGTGTTTATGCATATATATGTGTGTGTATATATATATATCTTATTTTTATTGGTATCTTGAGCTTACATTGAATATCTACTTGTTTTATTGGTATGCATAAGTTAAAGAGGAGCTTCAATGAAGCTTAATCTTAATCTATGCATAGATAACCTTATAAGTTTTGTCATCATAAAAAAGGAAGAGATTGTTGGCCCAGAGGCTTTTCACCTTAGTTTTGACGATGACTAACTTATAAAAGTTAGTTTACTAATGATCTTGTGTTTATAGTTTCAGTTATTGATCAAAATATTAGTAGTGATTTGACTTCAACAAAAGATTCACAGTTAAAGTGTTGAAGCAAACAAGTGTTTATTCAACAGCTCACATCGCAACGATCGCATCTAGCTCCTTTGGATCAAGTATGGATCGAGTCGTCTTGGAGATAAAGATCACCGAGAAGACTTTGGTTTGTTTAGTTTAGTGTTGTTTTAGATCTTATGAAAGGATAGCTTAGTCTTGATATGCTCAAGTTCACACACACACAAGTTCAACAGTTTTTGATTTCAAGCTTAATTTTTATGCCTCAAAGATAGTTCAAATTGTCTGGAAGATGGGTTGATCCTTGATCAAACATATTTGTATTTCAAGTGCTTACATGAACTTATTTTTATAGATTTTATGTAATTTTATAGGATTTTATAGGTATTTAAAACACCAAGTTTTCAAACCCTAACCTGAGCCCACTGGCAGTCGACTGACCGGTCGACCGGACCAGAGCTCGATCGACCGGGCAGTCAACCGATGTGCACAGATACGTGCACACTGTCTTGGCCTAGGGCCGATCAACTGGAAAGTCAACCGATCCAGAGAGCTTGCTTTCGGGATCTGGCCCGGTCGACTGGTTGGACGACCGACCAGAGAGTTACTCTCTAGTTCTGGCCTCGGTCGACCGGGCGATCGACCGTTAGGCATGTTTGCCAGGGGCGGTCGACCGGTAACCCTAACGGTCAAAAATCTGACCATTGGTCAGTCGATCGGGCGGTCGACCAATAGGTAAATTTTGACCTGTTTTGAACCCCAACGACTATATTTTCGGACCCCTATAAATTTGGATCTTTGGGGGCTATTTCTCCCAAGATTTTTGAGAGCAAATTTTTCCACTTTTCGTAAGTTTTCAGCAAGTTTTCAATACAAGTTTTAATGCTAAAATCTTTATCTTCATTTGTTTCAAAATTTTTGGAAAATCAAAGAAAACTAATATTTGGGAATTCTAGTTTTTTTCTTCATTTCTTTATCTATCAAGAAGTTTTCCCCAAGAGTTTTTCTTTATTGTTTCTTTCCATAACACTTTGTTTTTCTCACACTTGAGCTACATCTTTAATCCTATCTTTAGGATATTTGTCTCGTGAGAAAATTATTTGTAATCCTTTGAAATCACCAAGAGAGTTTGTGATCATAGGATCACCAAGTTGTAAATCTTTTCTTTGCTTTAGCTTTCTGCCTTCCCTCTTGTGTAGAGGTGGTGTTTGTGCTAGAGAGAGAAGTTGTGTACTCCCGATATTGAGTTGTAATTCCTTAGTGTTGTGAAAGGTCTTGTATGGGTGGACATAGTGGAAATCCTTTTATGTGAAGGCGGGGACGTGGAGCAGCGACTCGAACCTTGAAACATAACTTGATGTTTGTGTTTGATCTACTATCTCTCAACTCTATCTCTTTTTATATCTCACATTGCTTTACATTGTTCATATGGATATGCTAGATATAGGTTGCTTGTGCCCACACTTGTGTTCAACCAAGAGAGCTTATTAAAACACCTCAGCTCTTAGTCTAGAGGAATCTAGAGGAGTAGCTTCAAAGCCCTTCACGAAAAATTCAGGCTCACTCTTGGTTACACATAGTGTGTTTGCAATTAAGTTTTTAATTCCGCACCATTTGCCTTTGATTAGCTAGTACACCTATTCACCCCCCTCTAGGTGTATTTCACAATTTTGGATAGTGGAGATGTGAGTGTTTGATGCGCTAAATGCGCAAAACTTAAAGGAAGCTCTTGAGTTGCAAGAGAAGCCGGCAGAAATGGATGAGAAGGTAAGAAAGAAAATGAATAAAATAGCGTGTAGAGTGATTATGTCGTGTCTATCACAAGACCTAAAGTATGATGTGATGAATGAGACTTCTGCAAAGAAAATTTGAGAGACCCTCACAAGCAAATATTTGACGAAAAGTGTCGAGAATCGCTTGCATTTGAAGAGGAGACTTTACCGTCCATTTGAAGAGGAGAGTATATTAGTGCTCACATCAACATTTACACGAAGCTTCTCGCGAACTTAACTAATGTGGATGTAGTGATCAAGGAGGAAGACAAAGCCTTGATTTTGTTGAATTCTCTTCCCGATGAGAGATATGAGACCTTTGCCCTCACCCTGATAAATGAAAGAACATCACTGAGCTATGCTGAGGTTACTACCGTCCTTGTGAATATCGAGTTGAGAAGGATAAGAAGTCTTTCGGTGGTATATCGGGGAGGCATTGACCGTGAGAGGAAGGAGTCCAAACCAAAGAGAGAAAATCATGGTAGATCAAAATCGAAGTCATGATATGGTAACCGTAGTTTGACTCGTTATCAGTGTGCATTTTGTAAACAAACTGGTCATTGAAAAAAGATTGTCCCGAGCTCAAAAGGATATACAAGCGTAAAGAGAAGTCAGGGAAACCATCAGAGGTGAATATCACCAAGTCAGATGGAAACGAATCTGATTCTTCGGCTTTCTCGCTCTCTATCACGCTGTCGATATGTTAATCAGATGCATCGGAGTGGATATTGGATATGGAGGCTACCTATCATTTATGTCCCAGGAGGAAATAGTTCTGTAGTTTAGAGAAGTTGGACAGTGGGTAGTCATCATGGGAAATGACGTTGCATGTCAGATGATTGGGATAGGTGCTGTTCGAATCAAGAAGTTCGACAGTGTGGTTAGAGACTTAACAAATGTAAGATGTGTTCCTCAAATGAAAAACAACATCTCAATTAGAGCTGTGGAGTTTAAAGGGCTCAAGGTGAACGTTGGAGGATGGAATTCTCAAGGTCACGAATGGGTCCATGGTTGTGTTAAGGATGTCAAAGAAAGGAACTTGTATTATTTGAAGGGTAATATAGTCACAGGTGGCTTTGGCAACATCAGTGAATTCAGATAATTATACTACAAAGTTTTGGCACATGAGACTTGGTCACGTGGGTGAGATGTCTATGCAAGCCTCGACAAAGCAAGGCTTATTAAAGGGTGCTAAGACATGCAAGTTGGAATTCTGTGAACAGTACGCATTAAGAAGAAAACCAAGGTGAGTTTGGCACCGCTATTCACCATACAAAAGAAATTCTTGATTATGCGCATGCAGATGTTTGGGGTCCCTTTAAGAATGCATCTCTTGGAGGGAAACACTATTTTGTTTCTTTCATTGATGACTACTCTAAGCGAAATTGGGTATACACTATGTCGCATAAAAGCGAAGTCCTAGATATCTTTGTGAGGTGGAGGAGAATGGAGTTGTAGACAGATAGGAAGATCAAGATACTCAGGTCCAATAATGGAGGAGAGTACAAGAGTGCTCCGTTTCTGCAGTTGTGTCGTGATGAAGACATCGAGAGACACTTTACAGTTCGAGAGACTCCGCAACAAAATAGGGTCACAGAAAGATTCAACCCTACTTTGTTGGAGAAGATACGATGCTTGTTATCTAACAGTGGGCTGAACAAGACATTTTGGGAAGAAACTATGACTTATGCGAGTCATCTCATAAATAGGTTATCGTCTGTGATAGGAGGGAAGACTCCGATAGAAATATGGTCGGGCAAATCTGCTTCAGATTATGATATGCTCAGAGCATTTGGGTGTCCAACGTATAATCACGTGAGTGATAGAAAGTTGGAGCCTCGAGCAAAAAAGGCCGTGTTTTTAGGGTTTAAAAGAGGAGTGAAAGGCTACAAGCTATGGGACTTTGAAGACCAGAAGATAGTTCTGAGCAGAGATGTCACTTTTGATGAGTCTTCTAGCGTGAAGAGTTCAAGCTCTCAGCAGGTAGAGTGTGGCCAGACCAAGGGGATATCGCAGCGGGTGAAGAGAGATGCATCATCACCCTCTCCCGATAGTTTTGTATCGTTTAGGGTGTCGTCTATTGTGACACAGTATACGCATCATGTACAAAAAGAGAAAGATACAAAAATTTGATTGAGGACCCGGACCAGGTCAGGTTCAGGATCCTATTGTAGCACACAAACCCAAGAGGAAAATACGGAAGCCTGCTCGATTTTTTGATATGTTGGTTGGTAGCCTATGCACTTCCAGTGGAGGTCGTGAAATAGAGTGTTCCATGTTCATTTAGAGAAGCAGAGTTGAGCTCTGAGTCTGAATTATAGAGAAACGCTACCATGAGTCTGAGTTGTGGAGAAACGCTATGGTGGAGATTGAGTCTCTTCATATAAATGATACTTGGAAACTTGTTGAGTTGCCCAAAAGGAAGAAAGTCATTGGATGCAAATGAATTTTTGCGAAGAAGAATGGATCTCCAGGTGGTACTGTTCGTTACAAAGCCAAATTTGTAGCCAAGGGCTATGCTCAGAGGGAGAGCATTGATTACAACAAGGTATCCTCGCCTGTTGTGAAGCACTCTTTCATTTGTATACTGTTGGCAATTGTAGCACAGTATGATTATGAGCTGGATCAGCTCGATGTGAAGACTGCCTTTTTGCACGATCTTGAGGAGAAAATCTATATGACTCAGCTGTTGGAATTTAAAGTTGCAAGAAAAAAGAAATTGGTGTGTAGAGTTGAGAAGTCGCTATATGGATTGAAACAGTCACTGAAATAGTGGTACAAGCGCTTCGACAAGTTTATAGTTGGTCGTGGTTACACTAAGAGCTAATTTGATCCATGCGTTGATTTTCGCAAGCTACTGAATGGTGAGTATATTTATCTACTCTTGAACGTAAACTTATAGCTTCTAAGAACATATCACCAATAGATAAGTTGAAACTTGAAAATTCAATTATCTCCTAAGTTTGAAATGAAGGATCTGAGAGAAGCTAAGAGGATACTGGGTATGGAGATTGTGAAAGACAGGGTGAAGGGAAAGGTAAGTCTGAATCAAAAAGCTTACTTGCAGAAGGTTCTTCAGAAGTTCGATATTGGTTTTGAAACCAAGTATGTGAGTAGTCCGTTGGCCCTCATTTCAAGCTTTCAGCTAATATGTCTCTGAAGACGGCTGATGAGCATAAGTATATGTCTCACGTTTCATATGCCAACGCAGAAGATAGTCTTATGTATGCGATGGTATGCACGATACCAGATTTGTAACAGGCCGTGAGCATGATATCAAGATACATGTATGATCTCGATAAGGGTCATTGGGAGGCTGTGAGATGGATTTTGCGGTACATTAAAAGTATCGTAGATGTTGGTTAGTTTTTGAAAAAAAAATAATGGTGGTTAGCAGGAGCGCAAGCACAAACACTCCTCGTCGCACACTGTGTCCTGTCGGGCACGTTTCTGGCCCGTGCCTAAAACGGTTCGGCGTGTCGAACACGGTTTCGCCCGTGTCCTTGAAGCGGAGCAGGTTTAGTCGAGTCGAGACACGGACCCGACACTACGAACACGGGTCGAGTCGGGTTAAAAAAAACTGATTAAATGATATAATATCTCCCCTCACCCTCGTTCTGTCTCCTCTCTTCTACCGTTCTCGATCTCTCTCCTCTCTCTCGCTCTCTTCCAGCGGCGGCGGCGACAACAACGACAAAGAGGAAGACAAATTTTAATTTTAGGGTTCCATAATTTAGGGTTTTTGATTTAATATTGATTTTGATTTTTTTTTTACAAATCTGATTCTTCTGGTGTCATAGGGAGCTCGTCGCCGATCTAAGGTAATTTCTCTCCCTCTCCATCTCTCCATTCTCTTTTTATCTTTTTGCTCTCTCTACCGCTCTCCATCTTTTTCTGATCTCTCTGTCTGTCTCTTTTTGTTCTCTCTGCGATCTCTTTCTACCCCTCTCCATCTCTCTCTGATTTTTATTCTCTCTCTCCCATCTCTCTGCTCTTTCTTTAGAGAGCAGAATGAGAGTGAGGGAGAGGATCATAGAGCCTGAGAGAGATAGTGAGACTGAAAGAGAGGAGCATAGACACTGAGAGAGAGGAGAGCGAGGAGCAGTGAGACAGAGGAGCAGAAAGAGAGACAGAGAGGATCAGAAAGACTGAGAGAGAGAGAGAGAGCAGAGACATCAGAGATTGTGTAGGAATTTAATTAGATTGTATGATTTAATTAATTTAATTAGATTGCATGATTATGTGTAGGATTTTGAGTTTAATTAATCTAGGATTTTGATAGTAATTGTGATGTTAACATGGTTGATAACTTGTGAACTTTTGTTCTTCGGTTGTATTATTGTTATAAACTTATGATATTTTATAGTTTGTGCCCGTGTTGATTGATATTTTAGTTTGTTGATCACTTGATTGAAATTTTATAAATTTATTTATATATAATAATAATAAAATATTCCTTGTCGTATCCCCGTATCTTTTTTTTTGGGATTTTGCAGTGTCCCGTGTCCGTGTCGTGTTCGACACCCGTGTCCATGTTCGTGCTTCATAGGTTATGTGATTATGCTGGGGATCTTAACAAACGCCGGTTAACTACAGGGTATGTTTTTACTTTTCACAGACACTGATGAGTTGGTGTTGTACTTCACAAGCTATTGTGGCTTTGTCAATGATAGAAGCAGACTATATAGCTTTGACAGAGGCTGTAAAGGAGGTGATTTGGCTTCAAGGCTTGATGGATGATTTGGGAATCGAACAGGACTTCTTGAAGGTCAATTGTGAGTGTTGTTTATCTAGCAAAGAACCAAGTCTACCATACAAGGACGAAGCACATTGATGTCAGATACCACTTCGTGCGGGAGATTCTTGAAAATGGTGATATTGAGTTGAAAAAGATTAACCCAAGAATAGTCTGGCGGATATGCTTACGAAGGTTGTTCACAGAGTCAAGTTCAATCATTGCAAGAACTTGCTCTGAATCATTCCAGTGGCTTGAGCTCGGTGGAGCTCATTTGGATGAACTACGTGAAACGATCCCCTAGGCGTAGGGTACGTAGGCAGCTGTAATGGTACAGTCCATTCGATGAGTCGATTGTGGTGGCTTGGACTGCTCGGCAGAAATTGTGTCGATCTCGTGGTAGAGATCATGTCAATCTTGGAGCGGAGATCGTGTATTGATGTCGGAGCGACAGTGGATATCTTTAGTATTCGGCTCAGATATATGAAATCTTCACCGAGATGGAAAATTAAAGAGAGATCAAAATCTAGACGATAGAGTTTTTTAACTCTTGTTGAAGAGAGAAAATTGTATTTGTATTGAGCAGAAAAATAGACATGACATCAAAACGATCGACCGCCCAATCGACCGACGTGCAAGAATGTGCACGCTGTGCAATCGACCCACTCTCTGGGATATAACAAAGAGTGGAGTGATGCCAGTCAGTCGACCGCCCGATCGACCCACTCTTTGTGTTTAACTGAGAGTGGAGGCTCCTGTGTCGGTCGACCGACAATCGGGTCTGGCTGTGCCAATATCCCGACCCAGTGCAATTATCTGCCTCTCCTTTTAGGTATAAATAGGGAAGTATGTTTCTTTGCTAGAGTTATTAGAGAAAAGATTTCATTTTTCCTTATGTAAAAGTTGTAAATCACCATAGATCTCTCTATTCTGTCTCAGAAACGTAGGCATCTCGCCGAACGTCGTAAATTTCTCTCCCTCTCTGTATACTGTTTGTGGATCTAAGATTTTGTTCTTTGGTTGGTTCCATGTTCAACAGATAAGCCTGGCATCAATCTTAATAAATATATAAAAAGAACTCTAAAACCATGAGACACCCCCACCCCAAAAAAAAGACGCAACCAAGACACACACAGAGAGAGAGAGAGAGAGAGGATCAACTATGGAGAGTAGCACATTAATAAAAATTCAGATATTATAAAAGGTTTGATAAAATGATTAAATACATTAATTTATATCCACTAAAAAATTTAAAAGAAAAAGGGCATAGTTTCACACTAGGTGCTTCCGGAAAGCAAAAGGTTATTCACCAAGTTCCATCACGATATAGATAAGCCTAGCATCAATCTTAATAAATATATAAAAAGAACAAAAAACCATGAGACACCCCCCGAACCCAAAAAAAAAAATGCAGCCAAGACATGCGCACATGAGAGAGAGAGAGAGAGCAACTATGGAGAGTGGCGCATTAATAAAAATTCAGATATTATAAAAGGTTTGATAAAATGATTTAATATATTAATTTATATCCACTAAGAAATTTAAAAAAAAGGACATAGTTTCACGCTAGGTGCTTCCGGAAAGCAAAAGGCTTTTCACCAAGTTCCATCATGATATATATAAGCCTAGCACCAATCTTAATAAATATATCAAAAGAACTCCGAAACCATCAGACTCCCCCACCCCCCCCCCCCCACCCCAAAAAAAAAAAAAAAAAAAAAAAAAAAAAAAAAAGGCGCAGACAAGACACACACATGCGGGGCGGGGGGGGGGGGGGGGGGGGATCCACTATGGAGAGTAGCACATTAATAAAAATTCAGATATTACAAAAGATTTGATAAAATGATTTAATACATTAATTTCAAAATAATTATAAAAATCCTGCTTCCTTCAAGACTTTAAAAAACAACAAATTATGTCAATATCTGCAAGAAAATGAAAATAATCATCTTATTTATTTATATATTTTTCTTATATAGAATTATCTAGATTACTAAGATTAGGAGACACATATTTTTTAGCCTTCGCTAAATTCTGTACGAACACAATAGTACCCCATACCTTACATAACCAGGAATATACCTAAGTCATGATTAGTAATAAACCAAATTTGTTTACATAATTTAACAAACCCAAATCCTATTCAATATTTGATTTCTAATGAAATAAAAAATGACCATAAACAAAAATTAAAAATGTCTAAAAATAATAAATTTGTTATTATAATAAAATATAATTATCAATATGGAACCTATCATTCATAAAGATATATTCTTCATGTTTCCATCGATTATTTGTATATGATCATATGTATACGTGGTTATGTATAAAAACATACAAAATACAGTAATAATTATTCTAGCATGTGCACACAGACCCATAAAATTGAGTGCTTCCCACTAAAAATTTGAGGCCTAGTTTGGTAACATGGTTGCAACTTCTGAAACCATGGTTTCACAAGGTTTTGGGGCAAAAGCACAAAAAATGAAATCATAACTTGTTTGGCAACCAAAATATGGTTTCCAAAACCATGGTTTGAGAGGCCCAAAAGCCATCAAAACCATGGTTTTGCAAACTTTGGTCCGAGACAAGTTTTGGTGAAAACCATGGTCATACAAACCATGGTTTCATTTTAACTTCAATGAAACCATGGTTTTCAAAACCAATTTGCCAAAGTAGGCTTGATGAATGATCAGTCTTCCCCGGTAGGGGTGAGTGTGCATGTATGTCCACGTCATGTAGCATTATGATATTTATATTCTGGAAAAGATATTATATAGTTAAAGCAGCATCAAGACCTTACACTAGTCGATTGGAGCTCAACTGTAGCTAAATTGTCATTCTCCTGCAATTCCAAAGAGTTTATTGAGTATGGAAACAACAAAGTACTTCTTTGATGATAAATAATGACCAAACTTGTGATGATAAACAAATTCCACCAGATAGATTTACTCTTATGATGATAACATAGTCAAATACCTCAAGCAAAAGATCCTTCCTAGTAATCAAGCCAATAACGCGAGAAGGACGAGGAACTACAAATATATGCCTTAAACCCAATTGTCGGAAAAGATTGTACACCTGTCACCATCACGTAAGGATGGCGTTCTGCCTTAAGTAATAAGTTGCAAAATGGCAAAACTCTCCATAAAACAACTATTTGATTACGAAAAGCATATTCACCTTTGACAAAGACATATCTTCCGGCACAATATATGGGCATGGATTTAAAAAGGGAGCAAGATCTAAGTACATCCGTTTTTCATCCTCAGTCAGGTGAATTTCATCTATAGACATTCCTTTACTTGAGGCAGGTTTCACAAAGTCGCTAAATTTGTGCCTTTTAAGAGAAGAGAATCAGTGATCAACTTCTTAGAACAAAGATGCAACGTGATAAGAAGATACATACCTGTTGGATACACCACGAAGATCACAAGGAAAGGGGCTAGCTTGAAAATCCACCTTAGATTGTAGAAGAACCAATAAGTGACTGCATCACAAAAAGATAGGATATAATGATCAACCTCCATCGCAGGAGTTAACAATAAAAACCCTCTACATACAAGGCAACATATTTCAATTAGGAAAACTAAAAATTAAATAATAAATATAAATCTATAACACACCTACGAAGTATGAGACCAATCACTAGTGTTTCACCATTTTGTCCATGATCTGTCACCTGACTTCCACATTGAGGGACCATTGCTTACTAACTGGAAAATTTAATTATGAAAAATGAAGACATACAGTGTCGTAGTCACTCACTGGGAAACCATTGTGTGTTGTGCTTTGCAAAACAGATACTATGTCTGCAACTTTAACAATGCGAGAGAAGAAAATGACCTTCCACGTCATAAAAGAAACCTCACTGTAAGTTAAAAGCTGTTTTATAGATAAAAGTTTAGTACCCATAAAGCTACAACTAAGTTATACCTTCTGATTCTTGCAAGTCTCTTTTGCAGTCATATTACGCATGTATTGTTTAGGCCGAGATTCAAGCAAAGGAATACCCCTCAATTGGGCTTGTTCTTCATACAACCCCTCATTGAAAAAGTCACCAACTGCCTGTGAAAATAAGGTTTGCCATTTCTAATTTTCTTTCTGTAAGAATATGTCAAAAAGAATGAAACTAAGAATTTACCTTAGATATAAGAAGAACAAGCATGATTAGAGGCAAAAGCTTCAAGTTATTTGTGATCTCCACCATAATGACACATAAGGAAACAGTCATTCGCATAGAACCTCCAAGAAATGAAGCAGCACCAAGTAGAGCATAACTGAATAGTGGATACAAGACAAGTTTATGGAGAAGTAAAGCATTAGACTGTGTATATTTTCTCAAATCCAATAAAGATGACCATTAATGCAAGAAGAAAGAGCAATTATAGGAAATAAATGAAGAATAGGCTAGAGTTTAAACAATACAGTAAAAAAAGTAGACCAGGCAGTTGTTTGCCCTTGTCTGCTAAAATAGACACTTAACATGCAGCCTCATAGAAAATACGATGAAAGTTTGCAAGAAAGCTTTCCAAGTCCTCTATTGACTTTGTCAAAGGTTTGCTAGTCTTGTCCTGATCCAAGGACCTTTAATAAATCATTAAACTACTCAGAAGAAATCCTAAAGGATTAGTCAAGACATGTTAGTGTGGTTTAAGTTGATTCTGACCTTTTTATCATCAATCAATGCAATTCCTATGCTTTGTTGAAGTACTCAAATTTCTGATGTACTGTTTGTATCTAAAGCTGATAATGATACTGGGACAACTATATAACCATAAATCTTCAAACCATGTTCTACTATTTGCACTTTCGCTTCAACTGACAGCAACAAGAGGGCATTTATCCCAAGTCTTTGGGTCCATTTGGCTACCACCTCCTTTACATCGAGCACCATTATCCTCTTTCACAGCATAAAGTTCTTTTTTGGTTCTGTGTCCATCTCAAGTTATTATTTTTACCTCACCTCATATTTGATTGACTACCCTCTATCTCCCCCCTAATAAACTTGTTTCTTATCCCATCAAGATGAACTCCCTTACTTCACTAAAGAAGCACTCAAGCCGGTACATTGATTGGAGACTGACTCCGGCAACTACCAGGACTTCTTTCTTCACCGAACCGGCTATCAGTCGACAAGGGGCTTTCCTACTCTTCACCTTTACTTGTATTGAAGTTAATCTACCTCAACATTTTCATTAGGCATTGTCTGTAGTAGTTGCACGGGCACATCAACACATTGAGGACACGTGGCAAATTCTTAAAAATACATACGACACGTGTGTTCGACACGCGTGTCGGACACGTTTCGGACAGAGCACGACTCCTTGATAGGCGTGTCCGTGCTTACATAGGGTCACTTTGCACATCATATTTCTTGATTACACATTCTGTAGCCATCTAATAAACTTTTTCTTCAGAGCGTGAGGTTATTCTACAGTCATATAACCATCCTATAGTGAAAATCTTGTTTTTAAAATCACTACAATAAAGAAATTAATAACTGAAATACTAGTGTGGTAATAATAAGAAACTTAGGCAGCTAGAGACTCACGTTCCCTCCTCAACATTTAAATTCTGGTAGAATTTAACAACAAACATTCCAACAAGCCGTCCATAAGTAGACCCGATCATTATTCCGGGAACAAATTGACCAGCTGGAACAGCAGTTCCGAATGTTACTACTGCTAAGGAATAGAACATAACCTGCAAGTACCATGAAAACAAAAGAAAGTCATTGTTATGTTGTTAATCATCTTAAAACTAATGCTGAAACACCATTAGTTTATAAAACACTGCATTGTTCAGATAAGGATAAGAAAATGCATTAAAATTTTACAAAGATACAGGAAATATTGTTAAATGAATGGGCAACTCTAGAAATTTTATACAACTAGTCATAAAATGAAAACAGCATGTCTACTGTTTGAAGGAGGTAGGATTGTCCATGCCCAGTCCAGAAAACATGAAGCAACCCAATCTCCAAACATGTTATTGGTTGGACATTTCCAACTGAGTTGTTAATCAAGAAAATGTAGCCTATAAAATTAAATTATCCCCAATGCTAAGAGATAGGCTTAAATTGAACCATATTCACATTAAACAACCTAAATTATTACCTCAAATATAACAACATTAATAGATTTCAAATGAGAGATAGCAAGAGCTTGAAACGAGTATAACAGCAGCCAGATAACATATGGTGTCAGGAACCATCTTGCATTACAGAGTTAAGACTTTTGTAAACCTAATTGACAGGAGACAACTATTTCACTTCTTAATATTCTCTGTTTCTTCTTACTCTCCTCTACTCTTTTCTTCTCCACATTATTAAATTAGCAACTCCATCTGTCAGGTCATAAACTTTCATCTGTTTATGAACATACTCTAACTGAAATTCTCTCAAAACTTCCATAGGTTAAATGCTCATGTACAGAACTATTAGATATAGTGGTATTGTTGTAATTAGTTAATTGACAGAGTAAGAGTCCTAATAGTATTTGGAGTCTTATAGAATCCTAGTACTACTATGAGTCATAGTTTGAGTACGATTTGGTGGTATGGGTCTATATAAACAGAAGATTATTCATAACTACATGTAATTGTATTCTGTAACTCTTATGTAGCTTTTTGTAGTTTAAAACGAACAATTCTTATTTAAATTATTTGTTAAAATTTGTTTTTAATAACTAAAAAAACAGCAGCTTATAAACACAGATAAAAATAAATTAAGTAGAAAATGATAACATGCATCTTATAATAGAAGTTCTTTAATGAGTACAAAACATTAAGTTTTCCTGAGAGTTTTTAAATGGCGAGAATTTCCATTAACTCTGGCAAATCCAGTGTCAAAACCTACATTAAGACATTAACACCATATATGCAAGTGTGCAAAGGACTCATGCATGAAAAGTTACATACTGCAAGAGTTAATGAAATCCATACCAAAAATGTGAGAAGGCTCTTAGCACTATACTCGTGAAATGTCTTTGCACTAAATAAATTGCGAATAGCATCATCCTGCAGAAAAAATTATTACATTTAATTGCTAGAAGCTGGGTGAAAAAAAGAGAAAACAAAAAGATCTGTACAAGAAAGGATGCAGAAGTTTTCTAAGTCAAAGAACCTGAGTATTAAAGAAAATGGTTGCCAGATCATTGTATTCCTTGTCATTGGCACAGAAAAACTGCATGTGGCATAAAAAAGAAAAATAAGATATGAACCATACCAAAACAAAGGAGTAAAAAAAAGTAAAAGCAATAAAATAAAGAGAAGTGATACAAAAACAAAAGCAACATACAAAAGCAAAAAGGCAATATACTAGAAAAGTACAAGTGCAAAATAAGCATGTCATGAAGATCTCACATTTACAAAATTTCCATCTATTCCAGGGGGGCGAGGGCATTCAATACCAGGATTAGTTTCTGGATCAGGGCATGGACTGCATTTCCTCAACAGCGGTAATCCAAAAGAAATAGCTGAAGTTATCACAGATACAAGGCACACTTCAAATATCTGCACAAATTAGAACAGTTCAAAGACAAAACAAGTGTTTTTTCCCTAAGACAATAAGCTTCTAGTATAAGACAAGATAAAGAAGCAAAAAATAGGGGCTAAAGAAAAACTTCATTTCTGATAAGAGCTAACTCCATAACGTACCTTAACTCTATTCCCCTTCTTATGTAAATATTTCCGACGCCAGCTAGTTATATAAAGAGTTAGCTGATTAAATAAGGCTCCTGGAAAACAATAAGGCACATAGCAGCAGAGTAGTAGTTATAAAATGAATTCAATGCAAACTCACAGATGAGGCTACAACAATGCAAGAACTTAACTTGGCTAGAGAAATACATACCAAGAAGACCACCAATGACGCCAATAATGGCCATGGGAAGTAACTCCTGAAATGAGTAGTCTTCTTGACCACTGTGTGGTAATTCAATAATTAGAAATACATATGGAGAGGAGGAGGAGGAGGAGGGGGGGGGGGGGTGGGGACAGGCTTGAGATACTAACTCTGAGATATCCCAGATTATGAAGCCCCCTGAGCCAAAATGTCCACATTTCCCACTTTTGCACAAGTTCATTGCAGACCGTACAACAACAGCCACAATGGCAGATGTAAAGAAAACTCTCCACATAAGCTGACTTCTCCACCTTGAGAAAGACAAGAACACAAGATAACACATGTATACATTCACATGAATCTACAACAATGCAACACCTAGCACTGAGAGAAAGACCTCAATATGACATATAACAAATATATATGGAAAAAAAAGTTAAAAAACAAGACTTCTGCATACAAACAAGACCCTGAACAACCTTAAAATGCAAATGCTAGGTTCGTTCTGCAACGAGGCAGATTATGATTTTTCATCAAATGCCACTTGACATTAATAGTATATGAGAGATGAAATCTGAGTGTTGCAAAGATTATTTGCAGAAATTGACTGAAAAAGAGCAAGATTGTTCTTAGCCCTTGGAAATTCAAGGTAAATACTAGGAACCAAGTCTAAATGGGCAGTGATTACATCTTTTACCGAAAACTTTTTGATGTATTCTATATCTGGCATGAGTACTAAAAAAATTCAGGTATGTGGAATTAAATGAAAATAAGGATGTATAGCTAAAATGACAAAAGGATGCATAATTTAAAAATTGGTAAGTTACAGTAAAAAAAACCCGTCATTTATAGCCACCATTGAAATAACCCCCATCAATTATTAAATGCAACAAAAAAAACACGATCTATTTAAACAATTCCAACAATTAACAGAGGTAACTGATGTTAAGAATTATCGAAACTTACACACGTGTCCGTGACCATTATTATCTTCAGTTATGTGTAAATGTTTGGGATTAATATGGTGAAAGTAGCCTCACTCACCCCCTTTTTATCTAATCTGATGGGGTACAAAAGAAAGCGAATGGGAAAAAATGAACAGAGAAAATAAAGAGAAAGATATATGATTTAATTTGTGGCCTCATGCTGCACGTGATCCGCACCATGATCTCGAGAAACTCTCCATTGAAGAGGGGAAAAAGATGCAAATTTTTTCAATAAAATAAACTTGTATTTCATCTCAAGTTCTTAACTGACTACAAAAAATGCCTCACCTTTACTTGTAGCAAGATGCTTACCCAAGGCCTAAG
Source organism: Agave tequilana (assembly GCA_038442645.1). Classification (NCBI taxonomy): domain Eukaryota; kingdom Viridiplantae; phylum Streptophyta; class Magnoliopsida; order Asparagales; family Asparagaceae; genus Agave; species Agave tequilana. The sequence goes on from JAVJIF010003728.1 coordinate 180,205, forward strand.
CATTGTTCCAAGTACCACCTGATACGAACATATCAAACTGAAGTACTGTTGTCGAGGGTCAGCGCTAAGACATGGTAGAAAAATATGGCCATATATCATTTTGACTTCATATAGGCAGCTGACATGATGGATTATATTTGGGTTTGACTTTTACGTTAAACTCAAATACTCAATACTTACTAAAATCCAAACCTTACTACCCAATATGTTTTAATTCAAATACCAATTGTCAAAAGAGCCCCGACTCTCCCAAATTCGCCACTTCCCCTTTCCCTGTTCTCTTTTTGTGCCCTAATTCAGAGCCAAAAACAACTCAGCCTCAAACTCAAGAGGATTTTATCTCTTTGACGTCTACTTTTTCCATTCATTCAATTCAGGTAGTAAATTGATGTGTGATGTGTTGCCCAAAGGCCTTCCACTCTAGTTTTGATGATGATTAACTCATGGAGTTATATATGCATGGATTAAAGTTAAGCTTCAAAGAAGCTCCCCCTTAACTCATGCATAGACATAAATAATAAGATATGGAAATGAAGCACATGAATATGTATGCAAGTATGGAGATAAAACATGCAACAAGCATAAATCAAAATCTTTTTCTCCTATTTGCAATACAAAAATATATATGCATAAATAACAAGGAAGACAAATACTTCTCCCCCTTAAGCAATGAAAACATGCATATAAACTCAAATATTTCTCCCCCTTTTTGTCAATCATCAACAAAGGGTTCAAAGTAAAGTCAAATCAAATTTTTCTCCCCCTTTTTGTCAAACAAAAAGATCAAGAAGGGGTTAAACAATCCAAGCAATAAAATGAGGGGTAAAAATCTTTCTCCCCTTTTAAGTCAATCAAAACAATAAAACAATGTTCTCCCCCTTTTGACTAAAACAAAAACAAGGTTAATAAGGGGTGACTATAAACAACATGATATCAATAGATAAATATGTCAATGAAGCATCTTGATATCAATTGAAAATAAACAAAGATCAATAGATGTTATATGCTATATACATTCATGAAGAGGAAGACGCTAAGTTAGCTTCCCTACACATATGCATTACATGAAAGAGGGATGTTAAGCCCTAATTCACATAACACACATTATGTAATGAATAAGAGGAGATGTGAAGCTCCCCCTACACACGTGTACCACATAAAGAAGAGATGTTAAGCTCTTCAATACACAATACACTCAACATGAATTTATATGCATATAGTCAATACAAATCAAAACTTTTGTATTTTTTAAAAAAAAAAATTTAGATACCAATTTTAAGTAAGAACACATGAAACATCTTGATATCAATTAAAATTAAACATAATAAATTTTGAATGTCTAAACAAAATTTTGATACCAATTGTAAATAATTTTCATTTTAAACATATGATACCAATTTGAAATTTTCAATCATAAAGTAAGGGAGTGGGAAACAAATACCAATTGAAGAATCACCAATTGAAAGACAAAATTAAATTTTCTCCCCCTTTATGAAATACCAACCAAAAAGATGCATGGGCTTGATACCAATTTAAAAGTAATCAATTGAAACAAAATTGAAGCTCAAGCACTAGCATAAACAAGATTGTGTGAAAAATTTATATCTTAAGCACAAATAAAAGTGTATGAAATAGAATGAGTACCAATCACCAATAGATGATACCAATTGAAAATATACATACACAATAAACATATGAGTATACAAAAAGATCAAAATGATACCAATTGAAAGAGTTCAATGATACCAATTGACATAGCAATAAGTTCAAGTGTATACATCATATTACAATACCTCCCAATCAAGGTTCAAGTTTTAAATGATTTTCATTTTAAAGCATACAAGACCATGATCTCCATCCATCCGCCCATTGAAGGTAGGGGTTTTTCAAAAAAATAGATTTGAAAATAAGCTTAGTTTGAAAATCACTACCAAATTGAAAAATACCGTAACTAGTTATAAATAGAAAGATTTGTTAACTAGTGCGAAATCCTTCAAGCAAGGAATAAACTAAAAATAATTTTCATAAAACATGAAATCCACATGATAATCAACACTCTAATTCAATTAGGCATAAATATGACTCAAGAAAACAAAACACATGAGTAAATAAGAAATGTGAGTGTACTAATAAAGTGTGAATATCATAATCATGAAGATTTTTCATTAAGCTCAATTATTCCTTAAATGTTGAAAACACGAAAATCATCAAAACTTATTTAACTTTCATGGCATATGTATGTCTAATACAAACTAAAGTATACATACATATCCAAAACACAACGAGTCCACAAAGTGTATATGCATGAAGGCACGTGGCTCAAAAGGATAATCATGTATATCTAATAGTTTGGACAAGATAGACATATACATGAAGTTAAACAATTAAACACAAAATCAAGAAAAGCTAAATCTTCACCAAAACACATTTCATTTCAAGGTATATGTATGAATTGTCAACACAATAAGTATACATACATATCCCTAAACACAATTGAGTCCATATATAGATTTGCATGAAAGGCAAATGACTCAAGGGGTATACATGTATATCTTAAAGTTTGGCAATACAACCATATACATGAAGTGAAAACTCATAAAACAAATTCAAAAATAAGAATACAAGTTTAAAATGTATGAATCATCAAAACTAGACTATACTAGCACATCTAATGGGTTCAAATAAGCAATCAAGCCCAAACATATATAAATTTATTTGTGGCCCACTATATGTACAAGTATAAATCCTAGTCTTAATGAAAACTAACATCTAAACAAGTAATCTTAACATGAAGCATCAAAACACAATAAAGAAATCACCATGATAAAACTAAAACATGATTATTATGTAAATTCACATGTATTAGATTCATGATGTACATTATAGCTTAAACAAAGGTGAGAACACTAAGTATGGGTTCATGCAAGCATGTATGTCTCAAATACTATACATGTATGTCAAGGATCTAATAAACATGGTAATTACACACTAATCCATAGACATCAAAAACATGCTATAAACAATGAAATGGAAAGCATGTAAACAATAAATGGGAGTAAAGGATTGTTACCAAAACCGAAAAAACAACTCTCCTTATCTCCAAACCATGGTGGTCATCTCCACCAAATCTTCCCTTGAAAGTGATGCATCCAATTGATTTCCTTTAAGTCCGGAACGCATCCACTCCAAGGTGTCATCACTCTCACGTCATGTGAGAGCCCACACCTACATCAAAAATAATAGGAGGGGTGGTCTTTGGTACCCATATCTTGTTGGGTCCATGGGGGTTAGTCCCTTCTCTAACCCAAACAAACTTCTTTGCTAAATTCTCAACATGTAAACGATCATAGCAAAATTTAGCAAGATGACCTTTTCGGCCACAATGTGTACATGTGTACACATGAGCATACATATGGTGATGGGTGTGTCCGTGAGAAGCATGTGTATGCCGTGGAGGGTGTGCATACATAAAAGATGGAACTTGTTTCTTTCGAACCAAGGTTTCCAAGCGTGTATGGTTCATGGCACATTGGCTCATAGTGGAGCCCAAACAATCTACTCTCTTCTTTAACATACAAATATCATCATTAATCTTAGAGGAAGAGGTACATGCATTAGGTAGACTAGATGAAGAAGCTACACTAGCATGGCAAACATGTTTATCAATCTTATTTTTCAAAACAACATTTTTCTTTAAACAAATATCTAAATCATTTGAAATAGAAATAATTTTATTTTTCAAAGCAACATTCTCTTTTAAAACAAAATCAATTTTTGAAGACAAGTTTTCATTTTTCTTCAAAATTGTTTCACAATTATTTTTAGACTTTAAAAATTCATTTTCTTTAAGTGCAAGATCTAATTGAGATTTTAATGAATCCCTCTCATTAGCAATCTCCTCTTTCTCTTGCAAAACAACATCAAGTCTAGAATGTAAACTCTTATTTTCATTTTCAATTTCTAGACTTTTCTTTTTCAAAATCTTGTATTTTTCTATTAATTTTTCACAAACAATAGATAGTTCTTCATTTAAGGCAAGAGCATCATAATCATCACATGAAGAACTAGAGCAATCATCACTATCATCCAAGTGGGGTTCCGAATGTACCTCAAGGGAGTCATTCCCTTGGACCATGAAGCATTGTGAATCGGATTCTCCACAAGATTCCTCTTCTTGGATTTGCACTTGAAGCTCGGAGGTGGTGGTGGTTGTTGTTAATTTGTTCCACACTGCAAAGGCGGAATCAATGTTAGAAACACACATAAGATAATCTTTAGATAATGTGCTTCTAATGGCCTCTAGGGCTTGTGCATTGGCCCCTATATGATTGCTATCACTAAGGAAGGATTCCTTGGTAATGGCAAGGTAAACTTTATGACCTAGGGTTTGTAAATAAACGGTCATCCTAATCTTCCAAACATGAATGTTGGAAGGGTCAAACATAGGTGGGGTCATGAAGGCCATGGTAAACTATGTGTGCAAAACAAGCAAATGCAAACAATAGATTAGCAAGCAAATGGATCTCACTCCTAGGATGTTAAGCCTAATATCAGGAGCACTAGCTCTGATACCAATTGAAAAGGGAACACCTAGAGGGGGGGTGAATAGGTGTTAGTGCTAATCTAAAACTAAATGCAAAACTAAGTGCGCTAAATGCGGAAGCTAATGCAAATGTTGTACAAACTAATACAATACAACAAGTGTAGCCGAATTCCCCTTTCGAGGCTCTGGACTAACTCCTCTTGATTCCCCTTGAAATGGGTTGAGGCGCTATGTGAAGCTCTTGTTGGATGAGTATAAGTTAGGCACACACACAAGCAATCCAAGCAATGTGCACACACAATCAAGCCAAGCAATCAAGGATATAGCAATATGAATATATGCAAGGCAACACAAGCAAATAGTTATGGCAATATGAATTATGCTCAACACAAGCAAATATGGTATGATGATATGAATGATGCTTTGCACAATTATAAGAGAGAGAGTTAGAGAGACAATGGATCAAAACGCAAACACCAAGATATGTTTCGAGGTTCGAGCACCTTGCTGTCATCATCAAAAAGGGGGAGATTGTTGGCCCAAAAGCCTTCCACTCTAGTTTTGATGATGATTAACTCATGTAGTTATGTTTACTAATAATCTTGTGTTGTTTAAGTTTCAGATCATTAACCAAGATATTAGTTGGTGATTAGTTTCAACAAGGTGTTTAGAAGCTTTTCATGATGATTCCAGGGCAAAAGCTTCAAGATCATACATTGCCTAGCCCATGGATGGAGTTTTGGAGCAAGTCTACTTGAAGATGAAGATCATCAAGAAGACTTAGGCATCCATAGTTTAGATAGTGTGTTTTAGATCCATTTGTAAAGCTTAGTATAGTTGATATGCTCAAGTGCACAACACACACGTTTTCATGTTTTGGATTTGGTTTTCATGAATAGTTTATCAAAACAAGTTTAATTGATATATGTATAGTTGTTTCACTCTATACATGCATGCTTAACTTTTATCAAACTTGATTTTGAGCTTAACATCTCTTTGATGAAAATACAAGTTTTGTTTTTGATAAAATTTGCAAGACTCAAAAATGAACTGATATGATTAATATATGTCTTGAAATTTTTATCACAAGTTTGTGTTTCCACATAAAATGATAAAATTATTTTTGGTGATTTTTAGAAGTGTTAAAAGATTTTTAGAAAATATTTTAACATGTTTTTCTGACCCAGTTTCTGTTCCAGGCTTCTATTAGTCGACTAAGTCAACTGACCTAGTCGACTAGGCAGAGGTCGGTCGACCGGGTCGACCGACCGACGTGCACAAAACTGTGCACGTTTGGAGCCTTTGGGACGGTCGACCCGGACGGTCGACCGGGTCTGAGAGCTCTGCTCTCTGTTTGTTTGAGTCGACCGGGCGGTCGACCGCTGCAGAGAGTTCTGCTCTCTGTTTGTTTCGGTCGACCGGGCCGGTCGACCGCAGTTGCCCAACGGTCATATTTCTGACCGTTGGCGGTCGACCGGGCCGGTCGACCGTGCCTGTCAGAGCTGCCAGCTCAGCTCTAACGGCTAGTTTTGTATTGGGCCTATATAAACCCCATCTCTTTGGGTTTTTGGCCAAGGTTTTCAAGAAGAAAATTTTCAGTATTTCTCTAGTGTTTAAACAAGTTTTCAAAATAGTTTTTGTGCTAAAAAGATTTCATCTTTATTGTTTTTGGGTTTTGGAAAATCAAAGAAAACTAGGGTTTTGGGATATTGATTTGATCTTTAATTTCTATCATATACAAGAGATTTCCCAAGTAGTTTTTCTTTGTTGCTTGTTTCCAAAAACACCTAGTTTTTCACACTTGAGCTATCTTCTATCCTAATCTATTTAGGATCTTGTTTGTGGAAAAAGAAAGAGGAAAGAGGTTTGTGGTTGAAAGAGACCACCTATTGTAAACCCTTGATTTCTTGGTTGCTCCCTCTTAGGTAGAGGTTGAGGTTGTGTAATTGGGTTGTTGGTTTGCTCCCTCTTAGGTAGAGGTGGAGATTGGTTTGCTCCCTCTAGTGAGAGGTGGAGTTGGTTTGTAAACCCTCTTCGGTAGAGGTGTTGGTTTGTTGTTGTATTGGCTACGGGCCTACCCCTCGATTGTGAGGAGGTTGTTTGAGAGAGGAGTTTGGTACTCCTAGAGTTGTAACAAATCCTTCTCGGTGAAGGTTCCCTCGGTGGGAGTCCTCGGTGGACGGTATAGTGGATTGGAAATCCTACACGGTGGTGTAGGCGGGGATGTAGAGCAAGGTGCTCGAACCTCGAAACATATCTTGGTGTTTGCGTTTTGATCCATTGTCTCTCTAACTCTCTCTCTTATAATTGTGCAAAGCATCATTCATATCATCATACCATATTTGCTTGTATTGAGCATAATTCATATTGCCATAACTATTTGCTTGTGTTGCCTTGCATATATTCATATTGCTATATCCTTGATTGCTTGGCTTGATTGTGTGTGCACATTGCTTGGATTGCTTGTGTGTGTGCCTAACTTATACTCATCCAACAAGAGCTTCACATAGCGCCTCAACCCATTTCAAGGGGAATCAAGAGGAGTTAGTCCAGAGCCTCGAAAGGGGAATTCGGCTACACTTGTTGTATTGTATTAGTTTGTGCAACATTTGCATTAGCTTCCGCATTTAGCGCACTTAGTTTTGCATTTAGTTTTAGATTAGCACCAACACCTATTCACCCCCCTCTAGGTGTTCCCTTTTCATGATGTGGGTTGGGGGGTTTGTGGGTTTGTGATGGGGATTTGGTGGAATTGAAAAGTCGGGATTTGGAGATTGGATATGATCACAAATCGCAACCCAGATCTTGGCTTCACTGCTCGATTCAATTCAATCTATGAGATCAAATCAAAACACATAAAATTTTCAAAGGAAATATTTTGTTAATCAATTCATCATCTTCTTAAAAATTCAGTACATGGCTATATGTAGCCTACAATACGTGCATCATACGTGCAATTACCGATAAAATCAAATCTACCCAAATCAAATTTAAATAACTCCTAAATCTTAACCAAATCTACTAAATTTTAATTCAAATAAAATCCTAAATCTTGCCAAATCTAGACTATTTGATTCCCCGTCATTCTCCCCGGTTTGAAAACATTCAACTCCGATGAATGTAGTGGTAGGTACAAAATAAGCACAACCGAATCAAACTACATCATGCATCCTCAATCAAGCCAAGGTGCTAGTCGGGAAATCAGCATTGATGCATCATGACAGAACCAAGATGGTGGAGATGAAACTGGCTTCCGGGACAAGCCTGCTGTGACTAGGGGTGCGAACGGGCCGGGCCAAACCCCGATCTCGAACCCGCCGGGCCAGGCCCGAACCCGCTGGAGAAAACTTGGTCGAGCTCTAGGCGGCCCGGCCCGGCCCCCCTTTGGGAGGCTTGGGCCCTGCCCGGGGTCAGGTCAAACTAGGCAGGGCCAGACCCGAGCCGGCCTGGTTTTCCTTTAAAAGAAAATGAAAAACACATTAAATATATTTGAATTTTTCTTTTTTCAAGCCTCTTAGTTTGGCATTGTGGTTTGGGCATTTATGTCGGACCCGAGGATCTTGGGGTTCGAATACTCTAGGAAATAACAGATTTTTTATAATTTAAAATAAAAATGTTGGATGAAGGTGGGGGTGGAGGGCGGAGGTGGTCAGCGACTGCAGCGACTGACGGCGGAAGCGGGAGCGGTGGTGCGGCGGAGGAGGCAGTGGGCGGAGGTGGGGAAGGAGGCGAACAGCCGCAGAGGCGAGGGTGGCGGGTCCGTGCGGGCCGAGCCAAAACCAGGGCACGGCCCAGGCCCAGGCTAGGCCCGGCCCAGGGCCACATTAGCCCCACCCAGGCACGTCCCGGGTAGAGGGGCGGGTCGGGGCCGGGACAGGGACAAGGCCCGGGATGCCCGGGCCGGGCAGAGCCCAAGCTCGCACGGGACGGGCCTGTGGGGTTGGCGGGCCGACCCGGCCCAGTTCGCACCCCTAGCTGTGACGGATGATAAGTCAAGCCAATCATAGATAACAGACGGATGTGAATCGTCCATGATGAAAACTGAATTGACTGCACTTTGCACCATAAGTAGCATGATCTCTTGTGATCCTGTCTCCCGTAAAAATATCTGCAATGAGTCGTAGATGTTAGGAGATCTCAATAATAACGAAAGAAATAGCATAGCTAACAGAAATAACTCCATGGTAGACTCTTTTGAAAGTTCCATAAGAGTATCAATAGGAAGCGCTTCAACTTCTATAGGCTGTGAGGAAATCTCTTCTTGTAGTGGTACCAACTCAGCAACAACGTCTGACTCTAGCACTAGCTCTCATCAACAGCTTTTGGCTCTATGTCAATCTTTATTGCCATGCCTTCTATAATCTTCCAAATGCCCTCTAGAGTCTTTCGAAACTCAATGAAGAGAAGGTGCAGAGTACATCGAGTATGAAATAGGTCTTGCAAGACAAGCCAACATCGACAAGAACTATAGTTGTCTTTTCACCACCAATAAGCTTCTCCAACCAGCCTCATTTGGGCATAATGACACTTCTGTTTAGATATCAGAACAAAAAAACTAAAAAAGCTTCAAAATTGTTTTTCCACTTCTCATATCCATCATGATCATAAAAACCTCGAAAATATAAGAGAGTCGCATACATATCCCATTAAACTTCTTTTTCACCACCATCGGTATATATGTATCGGCCACAAAAGTAAAATCTCATGATGAAAATTCAGTATATAAGTTCAGAAATTACCCAAAAATCTCGACAGCTCGAACTGGGCTCAAATCAAGCTGGAAACGCTGATGTTCTACTGCAGGAAGGCACCAAACATAGGCTTGTAGAAGTCAGATATACTGTCCAAATGATGTGAACTCTTTCCAGTAGCTCCGGGATTCAGTCACGCATCCAACATTTCAGAGGGAACTCGAATCAGACTCCGAACGTGCCTAAAAGGGACTATGAAAGCTCTATTGTGTTGCTCTTGTGAACAGTGTTGGCTCGGATCCGAACTCAGCGAGTTAGTTCTGGCTCAGCGGGTCTGGATCAAGCTGAACTAGACTCAGTTGGACTGAGTTGGGCCCGAGATGGATCGGTTGGCCGAGTCTGGCAAGTTGAGGCTCGAATCATGTTTGGGTAAAGGTGATTGACCCGCCTGACTTAAACCCGATATGTGTTTTCAGGTTACAGCGTTGGGTTTGAAACTTCAAACCCAAAACCCAAATAACTCCTCTCAATCTCTTGCAGGGAAGATGAAATGCAGCGGTGAGGGCAGATATTGATGATACTCCGATGACGAGATCGCGACAGCGGGAGTTGACGCGGTGAAGGCGAAAAGGAGGAGATGAAGTGGCAATGATCGAATCTATCACCGGCCCAAGAAAGACGAGGGGAGAGGTGTGGACCTGCAGGGGCTTGCGGCGTCAAAGACTGGAGCAGGAGAAAGTGGTGCCGGTTGCGGTCCGATCGTGAGGATGAAGAGGAGATCAAAGTCCAAATTTGTAGACGAGGTCGGCGAAAGACGATATACATGTAACGGTCATAGGTTTAATTACCTCAAAATTCATAATCATCAACCTTATCGCTTGTTAATCAAAATATACTAAAGAAATTTCGACAGCAACTCCTCTGAAATATAAACTCCATCTCAATACAATAATTTAGATTTTGACTAACATCAGCCTACTAATAAATTTCAAAATTTCATCATATAATTCATCTCAAAGTAAATCAAATAACATATACATAAGAATTTCTTCCCTTGATATATATATATTCTAACCCAAAATAATTATCAGATCAACTCAATATACAAACTGCACATCGTTATATTTAATTCTCATTTATCAAAATGTAACACTATTTACTGTCACTAGCACTAACTCACAATTACTAATAAGATCAGAGTTTACAAAAAGGGAATCACATTCTACCATAAAATACATGCAATGTCTCAGGAGGATATCCTTTCAGCTCTAAACCGGACCTTCGCCTTGCCGGGACCTGAAAACATCAATCTATGGTGGGGTGAGCTCAACAGCTCAGTGAGTGAAATTAGTCAAAATAGAATTTGTATTATACTACCATTGTACTTCAAATATTATGCAGTTGAGCAATGTCAAAAATCAGTTTCAATACTTTCTACTTATGGTTGATACTGCAGCTTATGAATCATAGATTCTTTCTATTATCTGATACTTTCTATATGTATTCTTCTGGGTACACGTGACCAATATTTCATTAACATATAATATCAATGATTTTGCAATACTTGACCTACTCGTTAGTCTCTTATAATCACCTCTCTTGTTTTCAGATTGTATCATATTCGTATTTCATATATAGTCATGGTCACAGCACAACTCTTGGAGAGCCTAATCACAGCACAACTCTTGGAGAGCCTAATCTTACTCAATAGATTAGTTACAGTTCAATATTGCACCTACCTCAATATACATATGACAACACACACTACTCATGATAGTATCCAATTATAACTGTGTGTTCATACATGAAGAAATACGAGACACTCACATCCATATACTGAATGTCACAACAATCTATTTACCCGATGTCATAAACAACTATATGCATACACTAGGTGCCATACATATTAACATTCTTAATTCGGATATCATAAACAATCATATCCATATACCGGATATCATAAACAATCATATGCATATACTAGGTGTCATACCTATTAACATCCATAATTCGGATATCATAAACAATCATATTCATATACAGGATATCATAAACAATCATATGCATATACTAAGTGTCATACCTATTAACATCCATAATTTGAATATGATAAACAATCATATCCATATACCCGATATCATAAACATACATTCAAGCATACTTCAAAAAAATAATATCAATACTCCCCTTCGATCACCTCCGATTCAACCCGGTCCCTTCCTCCGAAACAATAAATAACAATACTCCCCTTCGGTCACCTCTGGTTAAACTCGATTTCTTCCTCCAATACAATAAATAACAGCAATACTCCCCTTCGAGCACCTCCGGTTAAACCCGGTCCCTTCCTCCAATACAATACATGACATCATATACATACTTATGCACATTTCTTATCACAAAGGCATTCACATACATATCAATGTGTCACATAGTCAAGTTCAAGCGATTTCATTTCTTAATTCATTAATTTCGAGGAATTCTTACCATTTTTAAGAGGTACCAAATACACACATAATGCATTCAACTTAATAATCCCTAATATCGTACCGGTCAAGTTCTGATTCGTAGTACCAGTATTCGCTTTTCTTAATCATAATACTTATTCACCTTTTATCATTCAGTTAACATCTGAGATTCATCATCAATTGCCTCTTTTATCCTCAGGCAGACTGCCTATTGGTTACAACTTGATTTAACTCAAAATTTTCTCATCACTTCTGATACAAGTGATAGTTACACGATAATTCTGATATTAATGAATTATTACACTTTTGAAATTATATTATCCTTTATTTCAATCAAGGACTGATTTTAATATTTGTTTGGTACGGCCTAAATTTACCCTAGGTTTCACCAATACCGGTGTTAACGCTACTGACTTCTATACAACATGTTTTGTTATTGTTTACTTCTATTTTCTAGCTCCAAACCACACAGTCAATTACTAAACAAATCATCCTCTGCGTTCGCATATGAATCAAACCACACACATATATACATGCATACGCATACACATATCGCTTACCAATACTGGATTACTAATCTCATTAACACGACGCTCAATCTTTCGTCTGTATCACAAACTTTCAATTGTTAAGATAATTATCTAACTCTTACCGGTTAGATATAATCAGTGTCACTATAAAGATGTGACTTCCAAGCCTAATAGAGGATTCTGATGTTCTGATAAATCAATTACAAGGATACCCGAAAGTCTCTGGTGTATAGAGTAGGCATACAAAAATACTAGTTCAACACTATCGGTATTTATTTTGTTGATATCGAATTATCCATCATAATCGATAAACTTAATATTAAGTTGTCAGATTTACTCAATACTGACTCTAACTGATTTTCACCAGTTTAATTACTCACTTGATACTTATACCATCATCGGTCACCCATTATCTGATAATCATCAGACTTGATCTTATTTAATAGTTTTTTATTAATAATCATTAATCGCTAAAAAGTACAATATTTATTTATGAGTTCTGCTTCAAAAGTTTTATTTTTCCATCTCTCATCAGGTTCGATAAATCTTAGTTATTTATCCATCAAATTGCTTTCAGTTGCTACCGATTAACAGCTTAATCAATATATATAAATATGTAGGCCATCAGCCGACCTTTGATGCCTCAAGTGTGTAAGTTGATACACAATCACATTATAAGCATATATATATCATGAAACACAACAAATACGAAAACAGTATTCGCAAGATCAATACTCAACATACTACATAATATTTGAGTATCCCGTGTACTTAGCTTAACAATAAGCTTTTGAGATTCAATTTATTTATCAAGCATGTCCGGTAGTGATAGGAATTCAGTTGCTCTAATTCACTTCATTATCAATTACTTTGATCAGTTCCATCATTATCGGTTCACGTTCACAATTGCTAATTAACCAAAATGTCCTGATTCCATTCGAGTTATCAATATTAATAAAATTTTCAATAGTTAGTCAGTACGCTATTTCTATCATACTGTATCAATTACATGTATCTCATTTAACAGAGTTTTTTATATCACAGTTATGACCAGTTGCTCGAAGATAAAACCCCAATTTCATTGCTTAGTTCAATTCTAACATCAACCTCGGATTTTTGTTTATACCAGCATCAGTATAACTGATTCTCTAATTATGCAATTATGATTGATGTGTCTCAAGTAATCTTTTGTCTTAACTGATTTCTAATTATTTCTTATTAATTAATAAACATCCATGATCTATAATCGATTTTTCGTTGTCACTGTTTAGTCTACTCACCGGGTACACCAGTGTTAACCAACCACCATCCGATTATTATTATCATAACTATAAATTTTATAACAGCTTAGATATCACTTGCATATAATATCAATCTTCACTTAACTAACATCATTATTATCTTAATAGTTAATACACATGCAATTATAGTGTTTAATGAATTTGGAGGTAGTCATTACCCACTTAACGATTTTCAGGTTAAGTAACTTCAATATTCATCACAGACGGATAGATGTTATTAGCTGAAGATTTATACTTGACAATTTCTATCAAAACCCAGTGTTTAATTATTCGGTTCTAAATTCTAATAAATACTCGCAACATATACATCATGTTCAGAGACTCACAAATGTATAACTCATGTGGTATTTGTCTATGTTCACTCATATTAATACGTGTTCAAGCACTTAATGATCATTTCTATACGAATTATAAATAGCAAAGTCACAATTTGGTATCATACCCGTGTTATGTTCACACACATATACATAACACATCCGCAATTTATCATTCGGGATATCCTATTGGATTTCGGTTCCATTACACCCATTCACTTTTACAATAAATATCACAATCATCTTTTTAATACTATAATATCTTAATTCCACTGGATCAATATTATTAATAATTTTTCAATAATAATTATTTCTGAATTGGAAAAAATAATACTTGAGTTAGGACTTCAACTCACCGGCATCCGATAAATTCTTAAATGCCTAATACCACATATGAATATAGAGGATGTGTAGCTCTCGTTTCCACAATCACAACGGCTCAAGAATCGTCCGAATTCGACTTCTGATGGCCAAGATATCGTTCGAAATCAAAACCAATATAAAAGGTTAAATACGTAATAACTGAAAATATTCAGTGGGCTGTTTATAATTTTTCGGGCCCAAAACAATTTGTTTATCTCACAGGGGCTAAAATAAAATTTTTACCGTTAAAGGGTCGGGTTTGGGTGCACACGGGTCGGGTTTTGGGTTAAACCCAAACCCAAACCCATTTGGGTTTTCACCCAAAACGCAGCAGCAGCAACCGCGCGCTGCTGCTGCTGCCGCCCTCGCGGCGCCCCTGGCCGCCGGAGGGCCCCACAGAGAGAGAGGAGAGAGAGAAAGAAATAAGGGAGAAAGAGAGAGGTGGGTGGGGCCCGGTGCTCCCCCCACGGCCGCCCATGCCGCGCCTGGCCGACCTCCGGCGTCGCCGGCCACCACCAGAGAGGGAGTGAGAGAGAAGAGAAAATTCTCTTCAACTCCTCCCTTATAAAAAAGTATCCCACCCACTCACCTACTCCCCATACCTCAATCAATCAATTTTTATTTTATTTTATATTTTTTTATTTTCTTTTCTTTCTTCATCTCCCCAATCCATTAATAAAAATCAAAATTAGGATTAAATATCAATACCCGGTATTTATACGAGAATTTCATGTAGTATATACATCCGAGTATTTTTATATATTTTCTATATCCCGCTATTCATAATGATTTATAATTACTATAAAAAGAGTATCTGATAATATACCGATTATCGATCGCTTTATCAGTATAATCCAAAATTTTAGAAATATACAGAATGAACCAGATTTATAATATTCAAGTGTTACACACACTTATATCGACGTACAAACATAAATAAATATCAATGTTTTCTCATATCAATTAATCCGATATGATTTATAAAAATTTAAATCCATTCCGAGATTTTCTTTAATGAATAACTGAAATTCATTTAACACAGGAACAAATAGTTTAATAATCATAAGAATTCACAGAAAAATATTTTTAATCCAATGAAAATATTTTACCCAGAGTTTACTAATCCGGGTTTACAATATAGGTGGCGGCGGTGGTGCTGTTGTCGAAGTTTGAGGGGATTGGCTGTGAAGTTTGGATGAGATCGCGACGGTCGACTTTGAGATCTGATTGAGATGACGAGGATGGTGATGAGATCAGGCGATGAGATCTTGTCGGTGACGAGCGATCGTGGTCGACTTGCAAGAAGGCGATCTCGATGACGAGGAGGTCGTTGTTTTGTGTTGATCTTTCTCACTGGTTGTCGACGAGGATGCGGTCGTTGTCGATGAGAATTGGTGGATCTGAGGGAGAAATATAAATTTGGCGGTGTTGGCAACGGCGGAAGTTCGACGGCGAAAGTTGGGTGACAGAGGTTTGTAATGACGGAACGGTTGCAGAAGGGTGTTGTTCTGTGTCTTCGTGACGGTAGCGAAGTCCGAGAAGGTGGGCGCTGGACGATGACAGAAAGACAGCGAGATCCAATGGGTTTAGTTGACGACACAACCAAGAAGATGAACAATGTGTTTTTTTTATTTTTTTCTGATTTTGTTCTCTTTTTTATTTCTTTTCTTTTTTTTCTCTTTCTTTCTTTTTTTTGAACTAGAGAAGAGAAATGCGGGGAATTGTTCTAGGGTTTGAGGAGCTTTTTTTTTGAAATTTTTATGGAGGTTAGGGTTTTGTGAAAGAAAGCAGAAATTTCAACTCTTATACCAAATCGATGCGTGATGGAGGGGGTTTTAGGGTTTGTGGTAGAAATTTTGGTGAAATTGAAAAGGAACAGGGATTTGGGAATTGAATATGATCACGAATCGCACCCCAGATCTTGGATTCACCACCTGATTCAATTCAATTCATGAGATTAAACCAAAACACACAAAATTTTCATAGGAAAATAAATTTTTAATCAATTAATTTTCTTCAAATTCATCACGTAGCTATATATAGCCTACAATACGTACATCATACGTGCAATTACCGACAAAGTTAAATCTACCCAAGTCAAATTCAAATAACTCTTAATTCTTGATCAAATCTACTAAATCTAAATTCAAATAAAATCCTAAATCCTACTAAATCTGGACTGTTCGATTCCCCATCATAAATACAACTTCTCATCTCTATGCATTAATTAAAGTTCTATTTAAATTTCCTATTCCTTTTTCAATTGCATCATTTAATTTTTTGCATTGTCAGAACTCTTACTATCCTTAAATGCCTTTTCACGCATGTTATAATATTTTTATGAGAAAGATAAATTCTAGGACGTTAAATACAGCCTTAAGTTATCAATATTTATATACACGTCACATAAAGAATGCACGATATGAACACCCAACATTGATCTCATATCCCTGATATTATCGTCTGATGTCCACGATCTCATACGGAAAAAAACCCCATCTAATATGAAATTGATACATGATATTTTAAAACCTTGAGTCTAAGAAACAAAATAGATCCAGAAAGATTAAAAAAATGATTTGTTCACTAAAAACTAAAAGAGAATCTTCCTTTATTGATAGGCATACAAGAATTTTTTTTTTTTTGAAAATCAAATAAATAATAATCATCATAAAAAGGAAAATTTGCAAATAAAACAATTCCTAATGTACCAAGAATATGTATCCTTCAGAGAATCATGAAGTAACCAATTAGCAAGGAGCATTCCATAAAAGTTTCCTGAAAATTATTTTATCGGGAAGCAAATTACCTCAAACCATTCAACTTCAATCCTCCCTGCTTTGAGAAAACCCGACCTCGAGTTTTGAAATGGACACATTTAACATATAGATTGATGAGCAGTTGTTCGATGATGATAGATACAGATTAAAGTATACATGCAGCAAAACGCTCCAGCACTGGATCCAATCTATAATACTTATCCATGGCAATGTAGCTCTCTCCATTTCCTCGCTATAGAAGCTCGCTTTGCCGCAGCCGCCTAGATGCACTTTGATGAACTCCAATTCTGATTGAATAGTTGAGGAACCTCAAAGTTCTTATTTAATAATTCGAAACCTATCACCTCTTCACCATCATCACCACCACATTCACCCTAGACTGGTGCCTATTCGAGTTGCAAGGATGTGATCTGATCTTCAACACTTTAAGGCTCGGATCCAACAACCATCAACTTAGACAAGGCATCATATTCCTTCTTTACATCCTGATCTTGTTGGACATTTCATCTATTAGGTTGTGAGTGACTACATAGTGATAGATTAGGTGAAGATGATTGCATTTCACATGCTGACTGCATATAGATCAACCAAAGAAGAGGATAGAGAGGAACAATTTCAACCTTATTGTCGTTGATTGTCTTCTTGCCCTTGTTACTTTAGTCCCTTCAGCTTGCAATCCAAATTCTAAGCAGAGTTGCCCCAGAATTTGGGTAACATCCTCAAAACTCACCAGCTGCACTCCAAGATGATAACAGCTGTGGCAGGACCGGAGAGCTTCAAACATTGGGTTTGGGTAGGTGCTCCAATACCAAATGATGGATTAAGAGCATGATTTCAAATATCAGTCGATTCTATGTATTCAGCAATATCTTATTGGCTTTTTAGGTACCCAATATGATATTGACCATATATATCAGTTGATATTGACAATATAGGTACTAAAAACCATTGGCTAATACCAATAATGAGACTTTAAACCATGGTTATGAGGAAGCCAAAAAAAGCAAATTAAAAGAGAACACAAAAAATGATATCTTTAATATATTTTTGTGGCCTCACACCACAAGCGTCTTGCACTACAAACTCAAGAAACTCTCCATCATTAATAAAAGAAAAAAAAATTCTATTAAAGACCCTCTCACTACACCAAAAACCTGGAATTACAATGAGATTAATGCTTCTATATTCTAACACGTTCATGTAGGTTGAGTGCCTTTTTCATGAGCCGAAACTTCATGCAGCAATGTATGCACAACAATATTTTTCTTTTAATCCGCTTTTTAAATGCATGCCCACTGACATCGAACCAGGGTTACTTGCTCTAGTACCATATTAAAGTCCTTGCCATTGTACCAAAACTCTAAAGTTCTGGTGGAAGTAATGCTTTCATATTTTAACACTTTTAATGGCATAGTCCTATGTCATCTACAACTCTTGAGCATGAGAAGACCTCGCTTTTATTTATACTAAGATGATTGCTTAAAGCCTAAGAAACTAAATAGATCTAGGAAGATATCAAAAGATTTGTCTTCTAAAAAACTAATCCTAATAAAAAGAAAACTGTCTTTATCTATACTGACCCCAAAAATTACCTAAAATCCCTTAAAAAGTGAGAATGTAAATATCATTAATGTTTTCTAACCTTCTATAGGACTTTCATAAATTAATTCTATAAAAATAAAAATTAAATAAATCCACTACTGAATATCTCTTAAAATTCCTTTATTTCATAAAATTATCAATAGTAAAATAAAGCTCCAAGAATATCAAATAATCGTGATCACCTCCCTTTGTTAATCTAACCTCAAATTTTATAAACCACAACAAGACTAAGAAATCAGAAAACCTTCAATATAGATTCCCACATTAATCTCAGCTATGATGATTCTCTTCTCTTCTTTAATCCACTTTCTTTTCCTTGGTCGCCACCCTTCTGTCTGTTTCTTTCAGTTTTTTCCTCCCGAAAAGATGTGTTATCTTGTTAAGCATCACACATAACTTTCTTCCGAGTTCTAACTGGATCTTATTTGATAGCCCAATAACTCTAAAACCTCTATCCATTATTCTTTTGTTAAACCACCCTCCTCCTAATAACAAATAACCAAATACTTTTGATTTGTCTCCACATTACAAATACATTAATTTAAAGAACCTTACAGTGTTTTAAAAAACCTGTTTTATAACCCGTTATAACTCGTTATATAACATAACACTGACCAATCGTTATGTAACAGGTCTAAAAAACGCAATGTTTGATAACTATAGTTATTTTGCTCGTAACTTACGTTACGTTATTAATATAACGCACCGAAACCTACGTTACGGTGTAAGTCGACTTTTTATAACCTCATATTCTCTCTGTCTAGAGAAAAAAATCCCCCAAATTCGCTCGCTTGCTCGTCCTCTCTGCAACATTGTCGTCGTGTCCTCATCGGCGCCGAGAAGAAGACATACCTCCCATCGACAACAAAAGAAAAAGACCTTCCTCTGATGGATATCTGTCGTAGTGGTTCTCGCTGGCGTCGTCTCCAGGCAGTGGCTCTCTCTCTCTCCAAGCACAGGTAAGCTCTCTCCCCCCCAATCTCTCTCTCCCCCCCGATCTCTCTCTGCTTTCTCGCCCCGATCACCCTCTCTGAGATCGGGAGAGAGAGCAGAGAGATCGGGAGGGGGAGAGAAAGCAGAGAGATCGGGAAGGGGAGAGAGCAGAGGGAGATCGGAGCAGAGAGATCATGGATAAATATCGGAGAGAGTGAAGGACACGGGGAGTTTAATTGAATAGCATATTGTAGATTGAATTATGAATTATAATGAATAACATAACTAAAAAGTATGAATTATGATTGAATCATGAATTGTTGTAAATTGAATTATGAGTGTGTCGATTGAATAGCCTGGTTAAAAATTATGAAATATAATGAAATATGTGAATCAAATTGTTATTTGTGTAGATGAAATTATGAATTATAACTTGTGAATGTGAAAAATTATTCTGATACTTGCTAAAAATTGTTGTGAGACTTGTTTTTTTTAATTATTTTCTTATTTATAAAAAAATTAAATATAGTATATATATTTATTTTTATTAATTAAATATTAAATCGCGTAACCTACATTATGCGTTACGTTATAACCTATATTAACATAACAGAAGAAAAACGTTATCATTACGTTATTGTTATTTTAAACATTGGAACCTTATACAAATGAGTCCAAAGTTTCCATAATTCTTTTCTTTATGATAAATGATTAATTATTAATCCTAAAATGTTGAGATATTACATTTTTAACCCCCCTAAAAAGAAGTTTTTCATCCTTGAAACTTGTTCATATAGGTGTCTCATCATTTTCAATCAAATAGGATTATATAATCAATCATCAGACTCCAGCCGCAAAAAGTCATAATTGTATTTCTCCTCTAAATCACTGAACCATCCACAAATACCATACAGATCTATATCTGTATTCTAATAGCATTCTACATTGATCCCAAATATCACCTAAAAGCATGGATTGTAAATCCATATAAAACTTATGGATGGTTTAGTGATGAAGAGGAAAAATACAATTCTGACTTTTTGTAGCCAGAATATTTGATTGAAAATATAGAGACCCATATGAACATCAAGTTTCGAGAACAAAACTTCTTTTAAGGGCATAAGAATGTAATACCCCAATTTCTTATGATTAATAATTAATTATTTAATTATAAAGAAAAAATTATGAAAACTTTGGACTCATTTGTAAAAGGTTATTTAAATTAAGAGTGTACTAGTAATGTGGAGACAAATCAAGAGTAATAGGTTATTGTCATTAAAGGGGGGTGAGTTTCACAAAAGAATGACGGATAGACTCACTGAGTTACTCGGTCCAATTAGAACTCAAAAAAAAGTTATGACGTGTAACGAGATAACTCCTTATCTTTTTGAGAAAAAATTGAAACTGGAACAAAGAGACTGAGATACACTAATGCCAGTGGCTGGGGAAAAAAAGAAAAGAAAGTGGATGAAAGAAGATAAAAAGAATCATCAAAAATGAGATTAAGATAAGGATCTATCAATGTCTCTATCGATTATTCTTTTGTAAAATCACTCTCCTTTAATAACAAATAACTTATTACTCTTGTATTTGTCTCCACATTATGAATACACTCTTCATTTAAATTAACCCTGGACAAAGGAGTTTAAAGTTTCTAAAATTCATTTTTTATAATTAAACAATTAATTATCAATCCTAAATATTACATTTATCAATGAGCATACAAGATATTATTGAAAATCAAATAAAAATCTAATCCTAATAAAAAAAGAAATACATGCAAATAAAATACTACATAGCAAAAGAGAATCCTTGAGAGAATCATGTAGCAACCAATTAGCCAAAAGTGTTGCATAAATGCCATAAAAGCATCCTCAAATTGTAACATCGCAAATTACCTCAAACCAATGTCCTTATCTAAATCCATCATCTCCAAAATCTACAAACCCATCAATTTTTCTAAAGCAATCTCCATTAAAACCCACAAAATAAATAAATGTGAAAACACTCCATCACCGCTTTCCTTCATGAAAAATCTATCATGTCTAAATTTATACCTTTTTCTAGCATCAACGAATTTTTTATGCAAAACCCTCTCAGCTCTCAAGTCTTTCCTCAACCCATGGCAAATTAGTTACGTCAACATACTCTTCCAAACGCCAAATGGTTACTCCTTCCTCTTCCAAGTTCATTCTCCGTCACGTGCAAATCACCCTTGCACCAATAGGTCTGTTCTTTATAAGGATGGGCTCATAATATTCACTGATGGAAAAGAGGATTGGAGTTATGATTAGGGTTTAGCGATGAGAGAGGTGTGTTAGGTTTACAGATACAAAGAAATGGATGATATATAGAGGAGAAGAGGAGAAGTTTGTGAATTAGACATGATAGGGTAGAATAGGAGTACAAATAATCTAAATTATCTACTGCATTCCCATTAGAAACTGACAATGGGACTAACTCTGGGTTTCTTATTTCTTTCTTCTTCTTTTTATTTATTTTATTATATTATTATCATTATATATATTTTTTATTTTTTTAGTGTGGGGGTTGTTTCATTTAATGGTTGATGGGGATTATCTCAAAGGGTAGTTATAAACAAAGGTTTTATTTGTATATCCTAAAAAAATAATATAAGAAAGTTAAAGACAATTGGGAAGCATCTGATTTTTTTAAGTGGAACTACAGGTCCCGAAGGAAAGAATTATTAAGTCATCAAAAATATACTAAAGAGAGGGCATTGGAGAACCTTGATATGGATAATGCAACTACAGGAGTCACGAACCTTGAGCGAACTTGAAAACTTTGATATAGATAAGGCAAGTAAAGGTCAAAACACTCAAAAATGGATGCAAGAGCAGGCTCATGATCACATAACAAACAATGACAAATGAATCTGAACTGCTAAGCCTAGGATTAAAAAAGGTGGCAATATCAAGAAAGAGAATAACCAATCTTAGTTTCCATGATTTGAAGACACGGACACGAGTCTCTTACTCTAACAAGGACACGGTGTCGGACACAATAAATGTCTAAAATCTAGATATGATGACAGGATTAAATATTCAAATTTTTTCTGAATGTATTGCATATTTAACAAACAATTATATGTATTAGGCTAATATTAATAATGACTTAATTTTCGTAAAATGATCTATAAAATTGTTAACTTTTGTCAAAGGCATATCGCACTTCATTTTATGCAATATGTTTTGAGGTAAATAATACTTTATACATTTGTAAGTGTCAAATACACATGAACATGTGTGTCGGACACACCATCTTTTTAGAGGGAGAAGTGTCCTACATATCATATTTTCATGCAATAAAATCAAATAAATCTTGCAAACAACAAAATATGCACAAAATGCTCTTTAAAGTGCAAATCTGATGACTTCTCTCCATGTTTATAACACATAGAAATGAAGGAAAACTTAGATAATCAGGCGCAAGTATAAACAAATAAAATTAAGCGCCCTTACCATGATGTAACTTCTTCCAAAGCAAAGAGTACGCCTCCAACAGGAGCTCTGAAAGCAGCAGCCACACCAGCTGCGCATCCACATGTTACCTATGGAAGACAGAAGGACAATCAGTCACCCCAAAATACAGCTCAGGCACAACAAAGCAGATGGAAGGGGAAATAACAAAAACTGAATACAATGACATAAGAACAAAGAGGCGACATAGACATGGCTTCACGCAGGCATGTGAAAATAAATAATGCACTGCTGTCCTATGCAATCCATTAACTTGTATCAGTCTCAAATCAAATCTCTATATGCATTCCCATCAGTAAGTGTCAATGTGTAACAGATGGAATGCAAAAGCAGCTAAATTTGATTTATTAAACATCACTGCTGAAATTTCTCAATATTTTTTTATTAGTTGCTTTATATTGAATATATCTGGAAATAATATTAGATGAGATAGGCCAAATTAATCTCCACATGTAGTTTCTAACTTGCAAAGGTTACACATCAACTGCCTAAAAACATTAGGATTGCAGTGTCCATGACTTTAACAAATATAAGAGAACCAACACCTAACAGGAGAACTTAGAAGTATAAGAGAAGTTTGTGTTCAAGAATATGACAGATGATTCAAGTTCACCAATGTGGCCTTCCAGGCGATGAGCCTTGATTCAAAAGGAATGACACCATTCACAGGCATCACCACCTCATGCAGCTTAGGGTACCATTTTGTGAGACCTGTGGAGTTGATAGGCAAAGGGGTGAAAACTAAAAAAGAGGAAAACTATTTAAGATGGAATAGTCTATTATCAGGCATGATAAACAAAGATTTTTAATGGGTTTGATGTCAAGAGTTCACTATATGCCTAATATTCACTAAGATTTGCTATAATTTTCAGAAGAAAAAAGGTGCATGTAGGAAGTATCAGATTAGGTCATGGAATCTCAAGGAAGCTGGCAATGACAAGGTAGAAAGGCAATGCAAAAGCATATACTGAAGAATTTAACAACCCTCATAGGTAAGAAATGCTACGGGATATCACAAGTTTAATTGTCAGCATCATAAAGTCAAAATAGGAACTGAGAGTTTTTCAGCAGAGGCAGAGAGAGACACCCAACTAAATAAGAACCCCAGAAAATGGTAAGATTTGGACAATTTCATCCTGAACACAAGCAACTAAGACTAGGATCAATTTTAAGTTGTGAACAGAATTAAAGTGATTTGATATATTTCATCTTATGTTTTCTTAGCTCCCCAAGTCTTGTAATTTTCTGAACTTTGTAGTTCTTCAATCCAAGATAGTATAGCTTCTTGTTAACCTCCGGTTTACTTTTCCAATAAGTGATATTAATATATCTTAATATGTAAGCTGTGCTTGTTAGCTTAGAATGCTAGGACTGTATAGAGGAGGCAAGAACAATGCTCGCATAGATAAACAACGACATCACCACAATGACAAGATTTTAGATTGTGTTAGACACTAGAAAGGTAGGTTTTCTTTGCATGTATTAGCGCAGCAATTACATACCTTTCTCAGTTTATTCACGCCTCCCTCCCTCCCTTTCTCCAAAGGTTATATAGTATAGCATGTTGCATGCGTAGGACAATGGCAAGGTGTCATGTATACCTTCATTCTTATTTTCAACAATCACAATTATTTTTCTAATATTCAGCAAGTGTGAAGGAAATATTCAGAAGAATGGGGGCAAACAAGGAGAATCCAATATACAGTCTGCAAATAAATAAGAATTTACTGGCATCAGTTTGTCACAGAGGTGGAAGAAACTCACAAGGTCACGGCGATCTCGATCACTCTCGAAAACTTGCAACCACCTCCAACGTAGGTGATACTTTGTGGATCCACCCTACAGGTACGCAAAATCATATTAGTTAATCATGCTGATAAAAACATACACTAGTAAATGACACCAAGCTAACTTATCATAGAAATAAAGCTTTTACTTCTGACTTATGAAATAGGCTGCCTGCATTATACCACAGCAATAAAGATAATTTAACTGAAATAGCACAATAATAAAATGAGAAAAATTGGAATAAATAGGTAATATGATAGAGATTATTGATGCAACCTTGTCTCAAAGCTGATTTTGAAGATAAGTAACACAAAATAAATTCTGAAATAGGCTTGAGTTACTACACTCCTTTCTCAAAGCACATAAAAATAGTAACATCAACTCGCAGGTTTTCTCTTGACCCATCCGATAGCAAAAAAAAAAAACTACAACATAAGCAATGCAATACCCATAGCCCTAACCCTAAAAGTACAAATGGCAAAGAAGAAATCGCAATGCAATACTCATAGACCTAACCCTAAAAGTATATATAAAAATGAAGAAAGCATAATGCAATACTCATAACCCTATTTCAATCCACTTGGTCACCAGACAGCATGGGGCCCAACATAATAAGTAAAAATTAAATAAAATTATGAATTATAAGCATCCAAAATATGAAATTAGAAAGAGATAAATGGCTTCATGATAGGAATCGTGTCTATTCAAGAGGCACTTGGAGGGAAAAAAATCTTGGTCTTTGATGTGTTATGTTTCAGTTTCGTATTCTTTGATGTGTGTTTGAACCTTTCTTCATCTGAGTCTGATTTAAGTTCGGGTTAGAGTCAATGGTTGGCTGATGTGTTTAGCTACTTTTATTTAATTTTTAGGATTTTTCTATTACTTTTTTGGGTTTAGAGGGTATTTTCAAGATGGTTATTAATTTATTGGTGAAATTCCTACATATAAGTTTTTCTTGTGTTTTCTCCCTGTGATGGAAATGAAGGTGAAGTTTGGTCTGGTGATGGTGATGGTCTGAGGCCATCTCTTTTCTTATCTTTCTTCTCTTTTCTTCTTATATTTCCTTCCTTTCCCCCTTTTCTTTGCTTCTATGCTCTCAAAACTGTACCTTTCAGATCCTTTTCTAGCCCACCAATCCAAGGAACAATTCACTTCGATGCCCCACCAGATTTGGTCCAGTTTTTAGCCTTGTTTTCCCCTTCTACCTTTGTCCAGAGCAGTCCCAGTGCCCATTCTGTCAAATTTGCTGCCGCAGCGTTCTTTCCAACCCTAAAACTATTAGTTATACCTCCAAACACCTAACAGATCACCATGCTTTGCGGATCAACATCCCAAATCCACTTGTGCAATCCTAGAACCCTATAACAGCCATGTAAAGAGCATCAAAACTCCCATGTTGTTGTTTTTGAGATCTCTGATCGTGACGTTGAGATTTGTCTCTGGAATTCCCATGGAAGATCGTCAACTAAAAGAATGGTACGACCCAAATACTTCCATCAGACCTAAATTTGGGATTGTTCAATTGTGTGCATGATCTCTCATCTCTCACACCTCGTGTTCGAACTCTGATATCAACTTGTAACTTTTTGAGAATAATTGATCTCCTATTATTTGTTTACAGTTTAAATTCATTATTTCAACTGCTATCTAGATTAAATCTCTTGTTGTGATTGCATACTCATATTAGACTTACTAGCTGTCTTTGCATATGCATCTTTATTTATGGCATCATTGTTTGGTTAGTGTACGTCAGAATTTGTTGCATCTTTGTGTATAGGCTTGTTTGTCTTGGTTTAATCACAACCAATAAGAATTACCATAAAATTTCTTTACATATATATGCTTATTTTTGCACTTTGCATTTTCACTCCCTATAGTCCAGTCCTGTGATACGCCACCTAATACAATGTGTAATATATGAGAAGCAAAGGCCATACCTGTCCAAGAAGAGAGGCAATACAAGCGCCAATGTGGACAAGAGGACCTTCTTTGCCGAGAGCAAGCCCACCTCCTACTGAGCCAATACTTCCAAATATCTACACATAAAGGGAATTAAAAGATGCAGTGTCAAAATTATATCAGAATTCAGATTTTAGCATATTATTAATAGAGAAGTAGGGGAACAAACTTTTCCAATCAATGTTCTAAAGAAAAGAATCCCATGTGTATCAATTCCTGCATATTTGTTTAAATGTATGAGTATTTCGTCAAGAAAATGATTACTGTTTGCAAATGTGAATATCATATCAAGGGACATACCATTTAAGTACCCTTTAATCTCAGGAATACCAGATCCTGCTGCTGCTGGGGCAAACTGGGTGATGATATATACAGAAGAAAAGACCAAAGCCAAATTGAATATAATGAACACCAAGAAACCCGCAAAATAAGAATGTTGTATGATAGAAAAAGTTGCAGCATATTTCCAGCCAGAAAAGTTCTCAACCGCCAGATTAATAAATACTGCAGCTACACCGGTGCCTGAAAGTAAATAAAATATTCAAGCAAACAATTGCAAAATGCCTGACCAGAGATATTAGGCAAAATAAAAGGTGACTTCGACTATGAGCTAGCTTGAGAACAGAAGCAATAACCTACTGCAAGATCATTATATGCAAAACTCATATCATGAACAATGACATACAAGAAATTACTTTGACTCTGAAACAAAGAAAACGAATCAAAATACAACTCAAGAAAGGGTAAAAGATCATTACCTACACCTAAATGGAGTTGTCTGTGGAACACATATGATGCAGGGCATTTCACCCCCCTCAAACAGGTTTTTGGATTCATTTTTAGTTTTAGAATTTGAGCAAATTTAGTCTTGTCTATTCTCATTTCTATATTTTGAGAAGAGATTAGCTTAGGATGAAGTTTGTGTTCTTGGTTGTGTTTGGTTTAGCATTAATCTTTATAGCTACTTTACCTTTATTTGCCTTTAGACAACTATATCACCTGAGATTTGATTTGCCAGTCTTATACTAGGGTTTCCTATGAAAGGAAGTGATAAATAAGAAATTTAGAAAAACAGGAGACATTTGAGTAGAGATGAGAAAGGAGGGAAGGCACACAAAAATACTTCAATTTCAATTCAGATCACAAATGATCAACTTCATTCATAAAAACACTACTATTTCTGATTACACCACTCTATTTAATGAGCAAACTCCGACTATAATATAAGATAAGAAACCTCATCTAGAAACACAAACAAGGTAAAAACGAATCAAAATAACTCTCAAGCTCCATCTAAAGTGATATGATAAGAAAAGTAAATCAAATCTACTAACTGAAAAACTTAAGATAAAACTAATCCAATACTCCAAGGTAACACATTTGGGCAAGCAAGTCTCCAAGATCATCCATTTTATGCTCCTATGGCAAAAGCTATTCTCTATCAATTCTCCCATGGTTGGAGAAAACTCAATCTCAAGTTGTGAAAATGAGGAGGATGAGGAGGTGAGAATCGACTAGGTGGAAGTGATGATGTGGTAGAAGCAATAAAGAATCAGACATGACGAAACACAACTGGAGAAGGCGGTAGGCAATCTTCGGTGTTGATGCAACCTAGGATAAGATAAGGCTATGGGACACAATTAACTCCATTTGGCTACACAAACTAATGATGACCATCAACTTGTGCCAACTTCTGAAATTGTTGAGGCTGCTCTTCATAAGATCTCTGTCGAAGAGACATCAAATTCACTATGGTCCAAAATACGACTCAACTCTTCTTATAATGATTTATGATATAAGTTAATTTTCCAATTAATTTCTGCATTAGACTATGTTGCAGGTAAAAGATAATGACAACCCATCTTGCAATATCTCTCACAACATCTAAGATATCAGAAAGAAATTCAAAAGTAATACCTTTGCTTTCCTCAATCACACATGGCATAACATCCTTCATTAATAAGAAAATATAATCTCCGTGATGAAACCTTAATTCTTCAAAAGTGACAAAAAATCTCCACAATTAATGCATCACATTTAAGACATACCATAACAACACATGATTATACCTTAAAAACACCTCCAAGTAGTGAAATCCTCTTTTGAAGAATGGCATGACATGTCTTCTAATCCATCAAAGGCTCCAACTATGGTTTCAAATATTG
The DNA here is from genome assembly GCA_038442645.1 of Agave tequilana. NCBI lineage: Eukaryota > Viridiplantae > Streptophyta > Magnoliopsida > Asparagales > Asparagaceae > Agave > Agave tequilana. The sequence continues at coordinate 209,139 of JAVJIF010003728.1, forward strand.
GTTGATTCTGATACGTATTAGCAAATATCGTACTATATTTTGAGATATCCGATAATATTAGTCAAGGCCAATATTTTTTATATTGGCAACCGATATTGACGATACTAATACTAAAAACCAATGGTCGATAGTGATACCAAAATTTTAAACCATGCTCCAACAATCATTTCAAAGTCTCCTTCACTGTATCGCTCCATATGGATGATTTGGTGCAAGGATTCACATAACTCTACAATGGTGGCATGCTATGACAACTTGCGCATTTACATTCTGCTTTCTCAAAATTCATTTTCAAGCATAGCACAAATCAGAGGATCTTGTGTGTACAAGATGGATCTGGACGATGCTTTCTCAACTCTTGATAAAAGATCATGAACAAATGAGGCAGAGGAAGTAGCTTACCATTGGAGGAGATCTGAAAGGGTTGTCTCCAAATCTTCCTAACTTGTACTCTAATACCTTTGCACTGATCTCCATGTGGAAGGAGAGAATACAATTTGAATCCATGCTCAAATCTCATTGCTGGTGAAAAATCCCAACTACCTCGCCATAATGTTGATTGCATAGTTGATGTGATGTTGCAGTCATATGATGCGACTTGGAAAGTGAAGAAGAATGATCGGCTACATGTAGTGAAGATGTTGGATAAGGTGACTGATTAGTGTAGTCAAAATTAAAAGAGAGAAGTTGAATCTGAAGTGAAGAGACGAGGGAGGGCAGACTTTTCTGTTTGCAGTTACTGTAAATACAATAGCCCACAGTTTTTCCCCCCTGCAGCAATGGTGCTTCTTTTGTTGGAGTATGATTTGTGAAGATATAGGGTTTAAGGTGGATCATTTACAATTGGATCTCGATTATAATTGAAAGCATTGGATAGAAAGTTGGACTTTAGGAGGTTTGGTGTACCCTGCATGCTCTGATGTCAAACAATAGCGAACAGGATTTGATAAAAAAGAAATTTAGAGGAAAAAAGGAGAGAAATTTGAGTAGACATGAGAAAGGATGACTTCAGATAACAAAGAATCAAACTAAACATTAACACACCCTCAATTGGATCTCAGTAGATAAAATTTGTTCATCAAAACAAAACTACTAATTCTGATTACACAACTCCGTTTTATAAGCAAGCTCCAATTATTAGATAAGAAATGTAAATCAAATTCTAAACAATGCCATCTAGAAACAAAAACTAAAGATAATAACTAATCAGAACAACTCTCTAATTTGTATCGGAAAGAGATGATAGAAGAAAAGAAGATAATATACTATTGAAAATCCTAAGATAAAACTAATCTGGCGCTCCAAGATAATCTAGTTGGGAAGAAATCTCCAAGATCATCCATTTTATGGTGATGAGGTAAAAGTTGTACTCCATTGCTTTGGGATATGGATGATGATCTTTATTTTAATGAATGGATTGAATGATTGATTGGTTACCTTGTGATTGAGATTTGTTTTTAATCGAGTGTTTCCTTCCAAACTCCCATTCCTTCCCTGTCACTGTAGATTTGATACCAGCCAAGATCCGATTGTGTCAATCCCAATGCACCTAGAATTCCACCTCAAATCCACTTTTAATCTAAACTAACAACTATGTATTTAGCTTGCATGAAAATCTCTCAAGCGACATGTGGTCCAAAAAAAAATCGGTAGTGTTTCAACACTTCTTGATCGCAGTCCTCCAGACGCGACAACCTCCTAAAATTTCAACGCTTGCATTGAATCGACTTCATTTCCAGCCTACTCAATGTCTTTTGCATCTTTTGCCTCGTCTGTCACAACATCCAGATTTTCTCAACTACATTACCTTCCATCTTTTGGCTAATTTGCATCGGCAATGCGGAAATATAGTCCCAAGTATGTTTTTTACTTTCTCAACTTCATTAACTAGCTGGAATTTTTATTGTAGTCCTAAAAAAGTCAAATCTGGAAGGGGAAAAAAAAGAATGAGAAGAGACAAAACAAAAGAAGAGACGAGAAACAATCTCTTTAACTTGTTTTTGCCGCAAAACTACATATGTTTATCTGTGACGACGCCTACAATGAAGTTTACAAAACAAATCAACTATTTGTTAAAATTCCTCATACCATTCTCCTGTCACCATTTAAGATGAGGTATAGAGAACCTAGCCTTTACTTCTGGCCTATTCCTCTTGGTTGGCATTTTCGCCTTTTAAATTATTGAGACAATCTGGATCAGGGATGGATATTCAAGCACTTGCCCCATATAAGTTCCCTGAGTATGATATTGATGCTAAAAATCAACTTGATGTTAACGATTAATGTATCTAGCCTCAGTGTTGCAAGCTATCAATATTATGGCAGGGTTGACACAACTTTGGGATATCATTACTTCCCTACACCAGGGCTCCATACTTGGCTGATTAGGCAGTAGATATAAAACGGTATGCTGGCATAAGCTTATTAACCAAGATTAGGCAGAGTAATTAACATCAGACAGAAATCACAAAAGAATTTAAAGCAAAATCAATGTATCCAAGTCTTTCAAATCAGTAATTTCACATATAATGAGTAATTGAACTAAAACAGCAACCTTTACAAATAGAAGAAGAAGGGGAAAAAAAAGCTCTACTGACCAATTCCAATTAGCAAGGAGAAGAGCCATTTCACAATCACGTAGTACCAAACAAACAGCTTCCCCTGCGCGCCTGCGCGAAAACAGAACCACTAACAACAGATTTAAACTAATAAATTAAACCCTAGACCCATTCATCAATCAATCAACCAACGAACCGACAGCTCTCTCATTTCCTGTACCTGTTCTTCTCGATACGCGTAATTCTCGATGACCTCGTAGTCGAGGCTCTCGTCGCCGCCGCCGGCGAGGATCCTCCGGGCGGTCTCCTCCTCCTGCGCCTCCGCGTCCTCGGTGCTCGGCAGCCGGGACCAGGCCAGCCTCGCCGTCTCCATCCCGGTCTGCAACTGATTGGAGAGCATGATGATCCGCTCCGTTCGATTTTAGAGCATCGAACTGGGATTTGATCTGGACCTCGACTCGAATCAATCAAGGAGAGAAAGGGGAAAAAAAAAAAGGAAAAATTCGGGAGAAAATTTATTGCTCTTCGCGATTCTAATTTTAATTTCAACTGCCAGATGAGAAGCTGTGAAAGGAGAATCTGTGATGAGTCCACGGAGAAAAGAAGAGGGAAAGGTAAAATGTGGCTCTCAAAATTGCTCCTCAGTCCGCTTCAATTAAATGTGAGTAGAAGCATCTCCATCTCTCTCTCTCTCTCTCTCTCTCCGTTTTTTCTTTTTCTTTTCTTTTTATTCGGGAAAAAATAAGGCAGTAAATCAGTCTACAGGCTTTTTTTTTTTTTTTTTTTTTTTGCAATAAAACGGAGGAGCATTTCATTTTCTCTCCGAACACTGCTTTTATGGCATGCAGTGCTGGCTTAATAAAATAAATTATTACTGCTTGCGATGAAACTGAACGACGAAGAGAAGAAGGAAGAGAAGAGAAAGAAGAAGTGGGCAGATGAGAGAGAGAGAGATAGAAAAGAGAAAGAGAGGTAAGGAGGGGGAAGGCAAGGAGAATGGGGAGGAGAGGACCTCTCAGACTTTCTTTTTTAGAGGACAGACAGACAGACAAAGTGCAAGAAGAGGTCACAGGAGAAATCCCTTCATTTGGTTTGATTAATATATCATTGTGACAAGTGAAAAAAATTCACTAACAACAGTCATCGGCGAGGGGGTAGGCGCTTGCGGCGACGACGAATAAGCGAGACGAAGGAGCAGACGATGCTCTCTCTCTCATGCGAATGAAGACGGACAGATGGACAAACAAATTTCATATAAGAGCCACCAGAGAAAACTTATCTTCAGCAGGTTTTGTTTTGATTAACAACTCAAAAGGGAAGCTAATTATAAATACTGTATGTAACACCCCGTTCCCGGAATACGTACTTAGTTGCGTATTCGTATTTTTCTGATCGTATTTTTGATTTACTTCCTGTATTTGTTTTGTATTATGAATTATTCATATGATCGTATTGCCTTGGATTAGGATTTGTGAACTCGGTCAGCCCTAGTCTGAACCGGGAACTCGATCCTAGTAGATTTCTCGATTTGATCTTTTGTTATTCCAAATTGACCGATTTTAGTTTTAAATACTGTTTTCCAATATTTTGGATTTTCTGTAATTTTCTGGAATTTCCTGGATTTAATTGTAAATCTTCAAACCGGTGTCGGCCAGTTTCGTTGACCGATTCCTGGATTTTTAATTTACGAACAGATTGGAATTTCTAATAGTGTTTTTAGACATTATTTCTTAAAATAATATTTTCTATCTAAATACTTTTTCTGAGAATTTTCAGAATTTATCAAAACCCGGCCAACCCGGTGTAGACCGAGATTGACGATGGACTTCAGGATTTTTAATTTGAACATGGCATTGAATTTCTGAAACTGATTCACCAAAAATCATTTTATAATATTTATTATTTTTGAGAATTTTTGGGAAGCTTTCTGGATTACTTTATTTTTGAGGTTTTCCGGAGTTTTTGGTGTTTTCCCAGATACCGGGATTTTTGCCTTGATATTCCATTTTGTCTTTTTCCATTTTTTTTCCTTCCTCAAACGCCGGCTTCACCATCCTTGGATCTTGCATTTAATGCAAAGATCTTCTCTTCACTTCTCCCCACACTTCATTTAATGTGCTGCCACCAACTCCCATCAAGCATCATGCCTTTTTGTCCTTTTGTGAAACGCCACCTTGCTTCTCCCTTGAAACGCCGCATTTATTCCCGCGTTAGGCTAATTTTGGCCTAAACGCCATCTTGCTTTTGTGGGCTGCGTTTGAGTGGGGAGAACAAGTCTCACTTGGCATCCCCAAAGTCAAACTTGCCATTATTGCTCCTTTGCCTATAAATACCCCCTCCCTCTCTCTCCATTCATTTTTCTTCTTTCTCTCTTCTTCCTCTTTGTTTCCAGAGAGCAAAGGCAACAAACGCAGCCTTGATGCTCCCTCCTTTGGCCAACTTGTTCTCCACCATTTCCCTTCATCTTCTCCTCCATTTCTTGCAGCAGTGAACCAAGCATCATCACTATCACCATCTCCTTCTTTCTCTGGTAAAGACGGCCGACTCCTTCGGATTGGGGGCCGTGTTCTTCTTCATCACCTGCATGACTCTGGGGGCCGGCCACTCCTTTTGGATTGGGGCCGAGCTTCTCTTCGTTGGAGACATCGTCGTGGATCTTCCAATAATCGTTCGCGATTATCCGGTGATCGTTTGGTGATAATTAACGACAACTCAACCTAGGACCCATCTCCTTCACTTGTGTTTTTTCCCTGCTTCTAGATGGCGTTTTGGACGAGTAACTTCACTCTCCAAGACTTGGATGACTCATCAGAACCCTTGCATTTTCATATCAGTGAACTCAGCACTTAACAGGATCCTGCTCCTGATTTGCACTCTGTTAGTCGACTTGACTTGGTCATTAGTCGACTAAACTTCCCTTATTAGTCGACTAACCTCCTTCCCAGTCGACTAATCCTGTGAAACGCTGCCTTGTTATTCTGAAACGCAACCTTCTAGTCGACTGATCCTTCTCCCTAGTCGACTAACTTTCCTGAGACGCGAATCTTGGAAACGCGAATCTAGGAAACGTGCCTCTTGGAAACGCGGCCTTGTGGACGCGACCATGTGAGACGCGACCTTGAGAAACGCGCTCTTTCTTGAAACGCGACCTACTCTTTCATTCCAAATTGGCTAACTCTTTCTGGTGAGACGCGGACTTATGAAACGCGGATTCATGAGACGCGGACTTGTGGCAAGACGCGGACCTATGAAACGCGACTTCGTGAGACGCCGTTTTGCAAAACGCAGCAGAGACTAGTCGACTAACCTCTGTTCCTAGTCGACTAACCCATCCTGAAACGCCATTCTTGAAACGCCAGCCTTTTTCTGAAACGCAGCCTATCAGTCGACTTGCCCTTTCTATTAGTCGACTAACTCCCCTATTAGTCGACTAATTATTCCCCCTAGTCGACTAATCTTGGCTGTTGACTATTGTTGATTCCTTCTTTGTACATGAACATTATTCTCGGGTCATGTATTATGTATATGGCTATTACATGGCTTATCACTTGACAAATATCACCTTCCCTCCTTTCTATTTGTTTCCTAACGCGGATCCCATGACCGCGTCCGCGTTCTTCTTGTGTTAACGCGACGCAGCACCCGCATCCGCGTCCGCGTACTCCTCGCGTCCTGTTTTGAACACGGGTCTCGAACCCCGCGTTTGCGGTGCCTTCACGACGCGACTCCCGCGTCTGTGATTCCCGCATCTGCTATTCCTGCGACGCGACTCCCGCGTCTCGCTCTTAAAACTCGCGTTTCTATGCATACTCCTCCTCCCCCTGTGCACTCTCTCTCTATCACTTTCTCTTTAACGCACTGACGCGTTGATTTCCTAGATTCCGGATATCAGAGATTTCACTAAGATTTAGGCGAGTGTTCTCGCTATCCTTTTGGGACTTTCCTATTTCCATCGGTCGACTTGTATTATTCATGATTTATGTTGTTTAGAACTAACACCTTCTTTGATTACTTGACAATCTTGATATGCTGATATTTGACATGCCTTTGCTTGATACTTACCATCCACATGATAATGCCTGTCACCTGTTTATACTACTTGTCATTACATGCTACTATTTAACACATGTATATCACCTGTCAACTGATGTATTATCATCTAACACCTGACATGCTACTACTTGGCAAGACCCCTTGTTATGATATGGCGTGCCACCGGATTATTATCAATCTCTTGACATGACTGGTTACCTGTCTAATATCATCATCCTGTCATGCTATCACTTGACACCCAGCATGATATACTTGACCTGTGATTATCACATTTACGGGAACCCTGCCTTGTTATCCTGTACTATGTACAGTGACCTGATATCCTGTATCATGATCAGTGACCTGTTATCCTGTATTATATACAGTGACCTGAACTCCTGAATTCCTGATCATGTCCTGCTCCTGTTATTCCCGTAAATTGATAATTAACCCAATAAATCATAAAAGGAACAACTTGCATCGGGTCGGGGGAAACATGCGGCTATCATATGTGTTCGTGTTTACAGTGGTATTAGGCAGTTGTGCAACTAAAACTTCCGGTCTGACCTGTGGGCCTCCAGGCGACCGAGGGGAGTGCTGGCTCCCTCCTCCTGAATCATGATAAGGGCATACATAAGTCCCTCCTGTTAGCCTTGCGGCTGGTTCCGTCCACCAAGCAACGGAACAATCCTGGGCCGTGGTCCCGGGTATGTACGGGACCCACTGTAAACATAGTTCGTTGATACCCCCGCTGGTTTCCAATAACAACCTTGTTTTACTCGGATATGGATCTATGTGTGCTGGGACGCTAGTTCACATAGCTAGATATCAGGGTAAGACGAGTAATAATAAAGTGTCTAATAACCGGCTCTTTAAGTTGTAAGTGGAGGTATGTGGAATGGACGCATACTGAAGCCTGCAGCTTAAACGGCTATGAATCTGTAATGTGCCTTACCATATTTGCTTGTCCTGGATTTTACGTCGGATTTCCGGTTTTACGGTTATTATGGTATTGATTGCTCATGCTCTACTTTATCCCTTGTATCCACCTGCCTCCTGTTCATTATCTTATCATGCCCGGAGTGCAGTCGGATTGTATGTGCTTGGATTACGGTGACATAAGATAAGGGTATATAGATGAGGGTTTCCTTGTTTGGATTATTCATTCGACGTACTAGTCTTATGGAGCCGTGATCTGAAACCATACAATCAGATTTGCTCATCCCCGGCTTTATTCGGTTGTATCACTATACATGTACTTACCCCCTGCCCGCCACTTGGCTTTGTGTATCACCACTCGCCTGGGGAGTTTCATCTGACTCCCCTGGATTCTCATGTCCAGGTCATGGAGCTTGGAGCGTGTGGATTCTCCCAGTTGCTGATCAGAGTGACGCAGCGTAGCGTGGATCTCCAGCAGACCGTTCAGAGCTCTATCCTTCCAGACCCCCTTGTGTGCCTCTCGAGTTTTCCTTTTATAAACTCGTGAGTGCCTGTGTACTGTTCATACTTGTACATCTACTTGTATTCTCGCAATTGCGCATATCAGTGATGTAATATTCATGTAATATTGGATCACCTCTGGTGATAACCTTGTAATTGTACTCATATGTTGGAATGTATAATGCACCACGTGCTTCCGTACTCTGATTCTTGCCTGTACTGATGCTTAGCGTATATACGTGAAGGTACTTATGACTTGCGTATATACGTTGCAGTAATGTCTCCGTATCCGCCGG
>JAVJIF010003729.1:0-47500 GCA_038442645.1 Agave tequilana
CTAAAATATATCTAGTCTGAATTCGAGTCTAAATTTGCTTCATCTCATCCATTGATCTTCTCTCTATCCATTTATCCCTTTGGATTTTAAATTTCAGTTTTAGATTTGACGATCTATCTCTTTATCCTCAGTGAAACCGATAGGATTTTCTTCTAATCCATTTTTCTTTTGAATTTGAATGATATTATCTCATCTGATATACTCGGTCTTCAGATAAGATGGTATTTAGAACATCTGAATTTGAATCGATCCCCTTTCTTTTGAACTTTTGAATTTAATTGGATAAATCTGTCTATCTCTCTTTTTCTTCCTTATTATCATACACGCTATTAAACATGAAAATACATTAATAGCAGAATTTTATTTAAATAAAATACAAAAATGTGATACATATGATATGAAAACATGCAATGCACGTGTTTGATCACACCCCCCACACCTATCTTTTGCTCGTCATTGAGCAAAATATCAAAACTAAACCTAAAAATTTATTAGACCACGTTCGCAGGTCACTCGATTGCACCGAGCATGTACAATACGACATTAAACCTCTAGGTTACCCCTAGAGGATGAGTTTTTTTCTCGTGAGGATTTTTAGTGGATTGCACCCATAAAATCCATTAAGAAAAAAAGCAAAGTGTTAGTATTTTTAAAAAGTATCTTGAAAAAAGAGAAATATTTGAAGTATTATTGTAAGAGTTCAAGTAATCTATAAGTTATAGGAAAATCAAAATTTTCATTACTAAACTTAGTCTCTATTTAAAAACTTATCAATTAAGGTAAGGAGTCAAACTGTATTTCTCGTCTAGTCTATTACATTACCCAAAGTCTTATGCACCTTCGTGACCGTGAAATTTGACTAAGGGTTCTTTCACTCTAACTCTTATGCCTTATTTTATTTATTTATTTATATTTTTGGTGCTATTATTTCTTAGTTCTATTAGGCTTTCTAATATATCCATGTAATGAGCCTTTAATCGGTGACTCCCAAACCAGACGGTCTTAGGGTATCGAGTGACAAAACGCCCTAAGGACTTACGAATTCGGGCAAACAAGACCACAAAATAAGAATTTTATTATATGGACCACTTTTAGTGTGAATACTTATGCTTTTATGAGGCACTAATACGTAGTTTAATCAGAGGATTTTTAATATAAATACATTATATAAGGCATATGAATCTTGGTTTTGAACCCTAAGTGTGTAAGTGTATAAAGCATGCATATTTCATCAAAGTAAAAATCAAGACTAAATTATTTTTCAATTTTCTTTCTAACTCTAGAAATTAAACAAATAATCTTATTTTGACTAAGTATAAAAAATCCTAATTATGATTCTCTTATTCCTTAAAGTTGACTTAATTTCTTACAAAAAATATTCCAAAATATTGCTATCTTTTCAAAAAGTTATTTTTAAGATAGGAAAATGTTATTTTTTTATTTTAAATAAAAAAATTTATGTTATGTTAGAACCCTCCCCCACTACCTATCTCATGCATTGTCCTCAATGTATGAATGAATGCATAGATGCATGAAAAAGAAAAAGGGAAGAAAAATATTACCTTAAGGTGGTGGTTCTGGTGGTGGTCAGATTGGATCAAGCGTTACTACCCAATCAAGATAATGTGGTGGTTCACAAAAGTCACTTTTACCGATCTCTTTTCTATGTACATAATTACAATCTCCAATATGAATAGGAGCATAAAAGATCCTATCATGAACTTATTCTATTTACATAATCAGTCTTGAAAAATCATCACTGAGTCATTATGGTCAATATCTATATCCAAAAAAAATGTGACTTGGTGGATAATTGACTTGGGTTCAAGAGTGATAGGTTCAGGAACCATTACTAACTCTAGAGAATCAACTTTGGGTTCGAGAGTCAGTTTTAGTTGAAGAGTTGAGTCCAAATCAAGAATTAAAACTCACACTCTTCTCCCATTATTGGAATATGACTATCCAAATTTGGTGATTCAACTTCTAGATCTATGGGTACGGGAATAAATGTTGGCTCTGAAAATTGGTCCAAATTGGTAATGACGTCGAGTCAACATAAAGTCAAAAATGAAAATTGAATCACAAAGTTGGGGATCAGGGTCACATTCACATTCAAGTTCAATCTCATTGAATGAAAAACTTGCAATTTGTTCAAGGTTTGAAATTGGTCAAGTTCAAATATGTGTGATGAAATTGAATATTGGTCAAAGTCTTCAAGATTTCATGATTCTTTGTTTTCATCAATATGGCTAGAAGTGTTAGGAATAGTCAAAAATTGGGTAGGGAGAGTTTTCTTATTCATACGCATGTTTTCCAATCGACTAAGTCTTACTTCTATCATATTTAAAGGATCACTTTGAAATTAAATCATGACTTTCGTACTCTTTTCTAAGTCGGTATGTTCTTCTTGAAAAATAGAGTAAGGATCTTTGATTTGAAAATTTGACGGGATTTTGAGTCTTCTAGATTTTGAATTTGTCGCTCAAGATCATCTAAGGCTTCCATCCTCTTTTCCCAGTCAATTGATTCTTCTAATGGTTGTTCAAGAGAGGAGTATATGAAGCTGGATTTTAGTAAGGTGGTTGACTATATGACTCGGGAGAATTGTATCCCTACTGACTCTGTGAATAGTGGTGATGACCCTACTAACTCTGTGAATAATGGTGATGATTGTTCCAGTCTTGTTCATAGTATTGGGACTGGGGCATATGTTGATTCGGATAAGACCAATCCGACATACTTGGTTAGTTAAAGTTATGATATGCCGAGTTGGTAATATCCGATTCAAAAGTGGTCGGGCGAAACATGGATCACTATTTACATATGAATAAGTAATTATAATCCATATCACCAAGATGTCAAAAATAAAAAACCAAAACAAACAAACAAACAAACAAATAAAAATGAAAAATCTAGCCTAAGTTAGGGTAGAGCTTAGACCTAGACGACTCCTAACTGGTTAGACTGTCCACGGGGGGTATATTACAGAATCTGTTCACAAATTAATTGGCCAAGTGGGGGCAAGATCAGTGGGAGATATCCGTGCTAAGCAGCGGGCCTAATTATCCCGAACCACTGTTCTTCGAGGTTTCGCCTCATCAATCCCCAACCTTTGACACCGATTTGACAAGAGACAAATGTAACACACCTAGAGGGGGTGAATAGGTGTACTAGCTAATCTAATGATAAATGATGCGGAATTAAAAATTATTTATGCAAAGTAAAACTATTAAGCTAAAAACACAAGGTATAACATAAAAGTGTAGTCGAATTCCCGGTGAAGGGCTCTGGACTATCTCCTCAAAGTTCCTCTAGATTAAGAGTTGAGGTGTCACTATGGCTCTCTTGGTTGAATACAAGTGTGAGCAAACAATCCTAAGCATATATCAATTAAGCACAAGATATATTAAGCATCTAAACAGATAAACAATATAAGCATGCAAGATATATAAATACAAGTGAGAGATAGAGAGCAATCGCAAACACGGGAGAATTATTTCGAGGTTCGTGCACCCTTACTCTACATCCCCGCCTCAACACTATGAAGGATTTCCACTAAAAATGATCCTGCAAGATCACTCGGTGCCGCAACACCTACAACGAGTTCACACTAGAACTCTTGGACTCACTAGTCCCTCTCTGGTTCCCGCAAGAATAACACATGCAAGCACACTAGCTTGTCGAGGCCGCACCTCTTCACCGAGCTCCCACAAGAACTTGAAACAACACGAACCCGCAAGTTTACCTCCTCAAATACAAAGATGAACACTTGGTGATCTCAACATTTTGATCGCCTAAAAACACTTTCATAACAAAGCTCCTATAGGATTGAGATAGCAATAGAAAGCACAAGTATGTGAGAGAAAAAGTAGGATAGATTTTTTGTGAAAACTCAAGAAATCACTTTTGAAAACACTCTAGAAAACTCTCCTTTTGATATGGAAGTATTAGCTCTAAAATAAGTGGAGAAAACCTCTAATAGAGATGGGAAAAAAGTGGCTTTGAAACTCTCCAAAAATCTTATCGAAAAACAACCCAAAACAGCCCCCTTATATAGACCTCAAAAATATAGCCGTTGGGGTCCAACTAAGCAGAAAAATCTGCTGTCGGTCGACCGGCCAACGGTCATATTTTTGACCGTTGTAGCCTGTCGGTCGACTGAGGCCAGATCCAGAGAGCAAAGCTCTCTGGACGGTCGACCGGTCGGTCGACCGGGGACATAGCGGTCGACCGCCCGATCGACCGACCCTCAAGCCAAATGATCGTGCACGTTTTATGCACATCGGTAGACCAACCGCCCTGTCGACCACCGGTCGACCGGCAAAAGGCCTATTCAGAAATTTTGGGGATTAAAAACTTGGTCTTTTTAACTTCAATAAAATCCCATAAATTATCATAAATTCCACAAAATAAGTTCTTGATATATATTTGAATAACAAATATGTGTGGTGAAAAATCAACACATATTACAAACTACTTGAACTATTTTTATGATATAAAAATTTTGCCTTAAACAAAAATTTGTATTTTTCAAAAACAATCTTCAATTTGAAAAACAATTTTTCCAAAGCTCCTCCACATACAAAACAAGATATTTTAAACACTTTTGAAGTTTAGTGTGTATGGATATGATCCAATAAACATATAAGATGAAATATCTATGTTTTTGACAATAAGCTCTAAAATAAGTTTTGATAAATCCAAAATCAAAACTATCTAAATTTTGTGTGTGTGTGTATGAGCTTGAGCAACCATAACTAATCTATCCTTTACATTTTGTCTAAAAATAAATCTTAACACTTACAAACATGACTCAAGTCTTCTTGAAAATCTTCTCTTGAAAATCTTCTTCTCCTTCTTGACTTGGTCCAAACCTTGATCCATGAGCTAGACTCCTCTTGAGTACTTGATGTGATCTTGATGCGCGAGATCTTGAATCAACACGGGCTAGCTTCAAAACTTGACTTCGAATCTTTTTTTGAATCTAAACACCTACTAAGACTTGATCAAATATCTGAAACTAAATAAACACAAGATCATTAGTATCATAACTACATGAGTTAATCATCATTAAAACTAGAGCGATGGGTCTTTAGGCCAACAGTCTCCCCCTTTTTGATGATGACAAAACTCATGGAGTTATATATGCATGGATTAAAGTTAGGCTTCATAGAAGCTCTCCCTTAACTCTTGCATAGCAACAAACAATAAAGATATTAAATAAAGGCTCATAAACTAAACAAACATATAAGCATAAACAGAGATATAAACATGTATATAAAACTCACTAAATTCTTCTCTCCCTTTTGTCAATTCATCAACAAATGGGTGTAGACAAATCAAACAATAAAGATGTATATGCGATATACATTCATGAAGAAGAGAGACGTAAAGTTAGTTTCCCCTGCATACATGCATTACATGAAAAAGGGATGACAAGACCCTAACTCACATAAATATAATATACAATATATAAGTAGAGATGTTAAGCTCCCCCTACACACGTGTACTACCTAAAACAGAGATGTCAAGCTCCTCAATGTGAGATACACTCAACATGAATTTATATATAGAGGAGATGTTAAGCTCCCCTTGCATATAGGCAATACATATCAAAACATTTTTCAAATCATTTTTAAAACAAATTTTGAACTTTTTAGAAGTCAACAAAATAATATTTGATATCAATGAAATCAAATTGTAGTTGACAAAATAAAAGTTGATACCACTTGTAGATAAACAAAATTTTGAGATACCAATAGAGATTTTGATACCAATTGAAAATGAAACATTGAAGTTTTTGATATCAATTGAAATATATTATAAATTTTGATATCAATTGAAAGGTAAAATATGAAGTACATTTTGATATCAAATAAGTACCAATTGAAAATAATGTATAAGCTCATTAAGATACCAATTAATATTTAAAAATTAAGTCAATCTTAGCATAAACATAATTTGTGCCTTAAAAATGTAAAGATATTGTAAAACAAGTACAATCAAGTCATATATATGTATGAAAATAGAAATACCAATTAAAATTGATATTAATTGAGATTTGAAGCATACATATATAAGAAAACAAGTATGAGTATATAAAAGTCAATTATCATAAAAATCATGTGTATAACTCATAACTACCACCCTCTTCATGTACATGTTTAAATAGATTTTCTATAAGGGTATACAATGTATGGTCGTCCAACCATCCGCCCTTTAAAGGGTAGAAGTTTTCAAAAATAAGATTTAAAAATAGTAGTAAATTGAAAATACTATCAAGTGAAGAATAAATAATTAGTTTAAAGTAATTTTGTAAAACTAGTTAAAGATCCTTCAAACATGAAAACAAATCATATATCCCATAAAGCATGCTAGATACACAAGAGTTGATACTCGAAATCTATAATGCTCATAAATATGCTCATGAAATAGAGTTATGAGTAAGCAAAAATAATTTGAGTGCACAAGAATAATGTGAATAAGCATATTCATGAAAATAATCAACAAAGCTCAAAACATCAAAACATCATAAAAAATTTATTTTTCATTAAAATTAAACAAACTTCAAGATATATTTATGTTCTATTAAAACTAAAAATATACATACATATCTCAAACACAAATGAGTCCATAATAAAATTTTCATGAAGACAAGTGACTCAAGGGTATACATGTATATTTATTAGCTTTAAACAAAAATAACATATACATGAAGCAAAATAAATACAAAAATAGGGAAAACAGGAGTAAATGAAAGAATCTTCAAAACTAAGTTATACATGTACATGTAATGAGTACAAATGAGCAATGAAGTACAAACATATATAATCAAGTGTACCTCACTACTTGTACAAGTATAAACACGAGTTTTAACGAAAACTATATCTAAACAAGTATTCACCACATGAAGTACAAAACATAATCATTTAACATAATAAGCATTGAAACCAAACATGCTAAAATTGTCAAATATAAAAGCATGTATATTAAAATAGCAGTTTAGATAGTTACCAAACAACATACACAATTCTCTAAGCCTCCAAACCATGGTGGTCCTTCCACCGAACATCTTTGATATCGATGCAACAATTTGGTATGTCCATCTAGCTCATGCATCCACTACCAAGGTACCATACCTCTCACGTCATGTGAGAGCCCACACCTACATCAAACACAAGAGGTGAAAATATTGGTACCCATTTTCTTTTGGGTCCACGAGGGTTAGTATTATAAGGAACCCAAACGTTTTTATTTGTAAAATTTATATGATTTAATAAAAGCAAAATCTTGCAAGATGGTCTTTGCGGTCACAATGTGTACATTTGTACACTCTAGGATGCATATAATTGGTGTGAATGTCAGCATAGTGTGCATATGTATGCCGTGGGTTATGTGCATGAACATGTGGAGCTTGTTTCTTTTGAAACAAGGTTTCCAATTTAGAATGGTTAAATGCACAATTGCTCAAAATTGAGCTCAAACAATCAATTCTATTTTCAAGAAATGAATCTCACTTTTATCAATAGTAGCATGAAAAACATGACAAGGATCAATATTATTAGCATGAGAGATATGGCAAGAATCAATCTTTCCTTTAGAAATATTTTCTTTTTCTTTTAAAATAATTTTTCTTTTCAAAGAGTTATTTTCTTCCAAAACAATTCAATTTCCACCAAAATAATTTATTTTTCAAAGAATTATTTCCTTCACAAATATCATTTAATTTAGAAGACAAGGAAATGTTCCCCCTTTTCAAAAATTCATTTTCTTTTGAAACACTTTCAAATTTATTTTTAAATGAATCCTTTTCTTATGAAACCAAATTATGTTTATGTTTCAAAATTTTGTTTTCCATTTTTAACAATTCATATTTTTTAAGAAGTTGTTGACAAAATAAAGCAAGCTCATCATATGACATGTCAATATCTTCTTCTACCTCGGATTCGTAATTTACCTCAAGGGGGTCATCCCTTTGGACCATGTAGCATATGTTGGAGCATCACTTCCATCATCTGAGTCGCTCCCCGCATAGTATTGCTTCTGTTCACCAAGAAAGACTAGAGTGTTTCATACTATAAAAGCCGAATCAAAGTTAGAAACCCTAGATAAATATTCATCATTTAGGGTAAATTTTAAAGCATAGATGGATTTTTCATTAGCCTCTAAATATTTGCCATTTAAACAATATGAATTTTTAATAGTGGCAAGATAAACATGAATCCCTAGAGTTTTGAGGTACATTGACATCTTAACTTTCCAAATTTAGATGTTAAGAATTTCAAATATGGGAGGTGTCATGAAATCCATATGTGTGTGTACAAATATTATGATTAGCTAAAATGAGGATCTTTAACTCAAGGTTGTTAGACCTAAATAAAGAACACCAAGATCTGGTACCAATTATAAACACGGGGGTGAATAGATGCACTAGCTAATCAAATGATAAATGATGCGGAATTAAAAACTATTTATGCAAAGTAAAATTATTAAGCTAAACATATAAGGTATAACACAAGAGTGTAGCCGAATTCCTTGTGAAGGGTTCTGAACTATCTCCTCAAATTTTCTCTAGATTAAGAGTTGAGATGCCACTATGGCTCTCTTGGTTGAATACTAGTGTGAGCAAACAATCCCAATCATATATCAATTAAGCACAAGATATATCAAGCATATAAAGAGATAAACAATATAAGAATGCAAGATATATAAACACAAGTGAGAGATAGAGAGAGCAATCACAAAAATGGAAGAATTGTTTTGAGGTTCGAGCACCCTTTCTCTACATCCCCACCTTCAACAATATGAAGGATCTTCACTAAAAACGATCCCGCAAGATCACTCGATACCGCAACACCTACAACGAGTTCACACTAGAACTCTTGAACTCACTAGTCCCTCTCTTGTTCCTGCAAGAACAACACATGCAAGCACACTAGCTTACCGAGGCCACACCTCTTCACCGAGCTCCTACAAGAACTCGAAACAACACGAACCTACAAGTTTGCCTCCTCAAATACAAAGATAAACACTTAGTGATCTCAACACTTTGATCACCTAAAAACACTCTCACAACAAAGCTCCTATAGAATTGATATAGCAATGAAAAGCTCAAGTATGTGTGAGAAAAACTAGGATAGATTTGTGGTGAAAAACTCAAGAAATCACTTTTGAAAACACTCTTGAAAACTTTCCTTTTAATATGGAAGTATTAGCTCTAAAATAAGGGGAGAAAATCTCTAATAGAGATGGGAAAACTGCTTTGAAACTCTCCAAAAATCTTATCGAAAAACAATCCAAAATAGCCCCCTTATATAGGCCTAAAAAATATAGCCGTTGTGGTACAACTCAGCAGAAAAATTTGTTGTTGATCGACCGACCGGTCGACCACCCAATGATCATATTTTTGACCATTGCAGCATGCCGATCGACTGCCCGGTCGACCGTGTCTTGGTTTTGACCTACCGGTCGACCGAGACCAGATCCAGAGAGCAAAGCTCTCTGGACGGTCGACCGGTCAGTCGACCAGGGCCATAGAGGTCGACCGACCCTCAAGACAAATGGCCGTGCACGTTTTGTGCACATCGGTCGACCGCCCGGTCGACCGTAGAAGGCCTGGTCAGAAATTTTGGGGATTAAAAACTTGGTCTTTTTAACTTTAATAAAATCCTATAAATTCTCATAAATTTCACAAAAATAAGTTCTTGACATATATTTGAATAACAAATATATGTGACTAAAAATCAACACATATTACAAACTATTTGAACTATTTTTGTGATATAGAAATTTTGCCTTATACAAAAATCTGTATTTTTCAAAAACAATCTTCAATTTGAAAAATGATTTTTTCAAAACTCCTCCACATACGAAAACAAGATATTTTAAACACTTTTGAAGCTTACTGTGAATGGATATGATTCAATACACATATAAAATAAATATCTATGTTTTTGACAATAAACTCTAAAATAAGTTTTGATAAATCTAAAATCAAAACTATCTAAATTTTGTGTGTGTGTATGAGCTTGAGCAATCCACAACTAATCTATCCTTTACATTTTGTCTAAAAACAAATCTTAACCCTTACAAATATGACTCAAGTTTTTTTGAAAATCTTCTTTTAAAAATCTTCTTCTTCTTCTTGACTTGGTCCAAACCTTGATCTATGAGCTAGACTCTTCTTGAGTACTTGACGCGATCTTGATACGCGAGCTCTTGAATCAACAAGTGCTATCTTCAAACTTGACTTCGAATCTTTTGTTGAAGCTAAACACCTACTAAAATCTTGATCAAATATCTGGAACTAAATAAACACAAGATCATTAGTGCTATAACTACATGAGTTAATCATCATCAAAACTAGAGCGATGGACATTTGGCCAGAACAAATTCTAATCAACTTCCCCCTTAGGTCAGTCTCCTATTTGAGTCCGAGATGTCCCTAAGACCAACGTTTACTCAGTTTTAGTTAGGCTTGGGTTAGTGACTGAGGAGATTATTTGTGGGTTAAGGGAGGATAATAACTTCCCCACCTTATTTTGTTTATATGATAAGCCCTTAATTCAGTTTAGTATAGTGTACAAGTATATGGAAAAAGAAACTCAAGCAATATTTTATACATGAATGAACCTTATACTAAATGCTATACATACATACATTGGCTCCAGACTCTTCAACAGTAAATAGAAAATGTAACGAAATAGACACGTGCCTAAATGCAAAGTCTAAACCATTTATAGCATTTACAATCAATCTTTTATTATTGAATTAAAAATGTATGTACAGTGAGTCAAATAAGAAAATAAATAGCTACAGATATTTAAACTTTACAATTTAGCTAACTTGCAAAAATTACAGGTTAGTAGTTCACTCAGATTTTCACTGAAATGTAGCAAATCTGAGGCCTTCTGGGCTCTGCTTTCTTGAGCAGAGTCCAAGGCCACTTATATGTCCACTGCAGCAAAAATTTCCTTATTGTTAAACTTGTATATCAAGAACAAAGAAGAAAGTTAATCAATAGAGTAAACAAAAAGAGTCACTTACTGTCCCTCCCCGGCAATGGTGCCAAATTTTAATTGAGTTTAAAGTTACACACAGAAAAATACAGAACTTCAGAATTTTATAATAGGTAGTGTAAGTACTCAATACTACTGCTATAGCGAGTAGTCATGTGGGTCGTGATCCACAAGGAGGGACTAATGATGAAAACTTTTTGCAAGTTCTCTTTTAAGTTACTTAAAATGGTTAAATTTTTTCTCTTGTTCTTTTAAAAAAAAGAAAAATAAGTTGAACTTAAGTTAAGAAGAAAGTGATAGATTGAGAAGGTAGAGAAAACAGAAAATGGATCTATACATGAAATTAAAAAGAGTGAATAAAAGAGTTAGGAAATGGTGGTGATCTAAACTAAAAATTAAAAGAAAAAAACTCTTACTTACCTCTTTAGTGCTCATTACCTTGGATCCGTCACTACAACTTACCTAGTCTTTGAAGGCGATCAAGCATGGTGTGTAGGATTTTTCCGTTTCTGATCTACACTATGTATAAAAGAGCAAGCTAAATTAACAAAGGAATGATTGTTCATCACCATAGGCCATCAAGGACGCTAGCATGGCGAAGCAGTCTCGAGGCTATCGGATTCACTTGGATTACAAACATATCAGAGGAAAGTAAACGAAAATAAAGTAAAGAAGAAAAAGAAACTTCGATTGGATTCAAATAACAATGAAAAAAAGACTTTCTTACACCGGTGTCACCCTCAGTATAAGCTTGCTCTCATTCCTCCATGAAACTTTTCTCTATTCTCAGTTATATAAAGAAAAATAAAAATTACATTAAAAGAGAAAAAACTAAGTTAAATTTATACAAAAATCTATTCTATTCTCTACTTATCTTCCATCTGCCTCTGATGTGTGAAATATCAATAGGATAGAAATAGATAAGGAAACGAGTCTAAAATAGGGGGAGCTGACTATTTTTGAATTTGAATCCTCCCTTATCTCCAAACTTGATTTGATGTGGATATTCAATTTGATCTGAAGCTTGTTGGCTTGTTGATTGATATAAATTATAAAATGATAGAATTAGAAACAGTGATCAACATAAAAGTTGTAAACCTTTAAGTCCTCTTTTTGGATCATCTTAGATTATTAGATTTGAGTTTTGGTAGATAAAGTTATGATTCAAATAGTAAAATGTATCCAATCTGAATCTGAGTCTAAATTACTTCATCCCATCCATTGATCTTCTCTCTATCCATTTATCCCTTTGGATTTTAAATTTCAGCTTTAGATTTAACGATCTATATCTTTATCCTCAGTGAAACCGATAGGGTCTTCTTCTAATCTACTTTCCTTTGAATTTGAATGATATTTTCTCATTTGATATACCCGGTCTTCAGATAAGATGGTATTTAGAACCTCTGAATTTGAATCGATCTCCTTTCTTTTGAACTTTTGGATTTAATTGGATAAATCTATCTATCTCTCTTTTTCTTTTTTAATTACCCTACACGCCATTAAACATGAAAATATATTAATACCAGAGTTTTATTTAAACAAAAATGCAGAAATGTGACACATATGATATGAAAACATGCAACGCACGTGTGTGATCAACATGCTCAAGAAGAGGTCAATTTAGATGATCTTATTAATGATACTGGGCTAAAAAAGTATCTATGTATATGATCCCAATGATAGGGAGAGAATCCCTATAGCATACTTACAAAAGGGTCCTTCTTAGTCCAAGAATCATGATTTTCCTCAGAGATAACGTAAAAGTGATAAACAGAGGTTTCAAGCTACATGATTCAATGAATATAGTAACTAATTAGAGTACATCATAGAAAAGATGCAGCATATTACTTATGTTGTTATCTTTTTAAATCCGAGTATGATAATCACGGAGGTGAAGATTCATTCGTTAAAGAGGAATTAACAAATTGAAAAAGAGCGAAAGAAAGATTTAATATACATTTTGAAGGCCATTATAACATGCACAACATATGCTTATAGCAATGTCAAGATTTTATGAATCAAGATCAACACATAGAGTTGAGTTTGGCTAACCAGTTTGAACAAGTTTGAAGTGTTTTGACTGCATCAGCTGATTACATTAAATTTCTTCAGCCCTAAGGATTAGACTTTTCGTGGTCATGATGAATCAGAGGAATCCCTAAATAAAGGCAATTTTATCAAACTTTTAAAGTTTCTTGCTGAACACAATAAAGAAATCAATAACGTCGTATTGAATAATGCTCCTGAAAACTTGAAACTAACATCACCAAGAGTTAAGAAAGATATTATCAATGTTGCTGCAATTGAGACCACAACTGCTATTACTAGGGATATTGGAGAAGAATTATTCTCTATTTTAGTTGATGAGACTCGTGATGTATTAATAAAAAAAAAACAAATGGTTATTACTTTGCGTTTTATGGATAGAGAAGGATCTATGATTGACCGTATTATTGGGTTGAACATGTTACTGATACTAGTTCTTTATCTTTTAAAACAGCTATTGAGTCACTTTTCTCTAGACATGGGCTCAGTATGTCAAGCTTGTCTGGACAAGATTATGATGGAGCTAGTAATATGCAAGGAGAATTTAATGGTCTCCAAGTTTGATTTTAAAGTAGAATGAAAGTACTTTCTATGTTTATTGTTTTGCTCATTAACTCCAATTGACACTTATAGTCGTTGCTGAAAATCAAAAGAAGATATGCTCATTTTTTTAATTTAGTTATAACTTTATCAAATATTGTTGGAGGGTCATGCAAACGTAAGGACATCCTTCGAGTAAAACAATTTTAAAATGTTGTTGAAGAGATTTGTTAGGGAGCAATTATGAATGAGAGATGTATGAATTAAGAAAGGGTATTAAAGAGACTAGGAGAGACACAGTAGAGTTCTCATTTTGCCACACTTGTGAAACTGATATATGTATTCTCTTCTGTCATTGACGTACTTGAGGTTATTACAGGGAATGGAACACTTTCAATACATAAAGCGCAAGCAACTAATTTGTTGGATACAATCAGTGTTTTGAATTCGCAGTCCACTTGCACTTGATGAAAATGGTCTTGAAAATTACAAATGATTTGTCTCAATCATTGCAGAGAAAAGATCAAGATAATGTGAATGCCATGAATCTTGTTAAGTTCTCTAAGCATCGTTTACAGAAGATGAAAGATGAAGGTTGAGAATTTCTTTTGGGTGAAGTTTCTTTATTTTATGATAAGAATCATGTAATCGTCCGAAATATGTTAGACTTATTTGTTATTCAAGAAAGATCACGCCGCAATGTTGAAAAAAACAAGAACCTTCATCATTATCGTGTTGAAATATTTTATGCGATGATAAATATGCAACTTCAAGAGTTGAATAATCAGTTTAATGAATTGAACACTAAGTTGTTATTGTGTATGGCTTGTCTGAGTCCAACTAATTCTTTCTTCGCTTTTGATAAGAGAAAGTTGATTCTATTTGCAGTTTATATATCAAACTTTTCTCCAATTGGGGTAGCAACATGTGATTTTCAATTTGAAAATTATATTCTTGATGTTCGCTCCAACATGCAGCTTATTGAAATTAAAGAGATTGGTGAGTTTGCTAATGGTTCAGTTGACGAAGGATAAAACATATAATTTGGTATATTTGCTCGTGAAGCTGGCATTACTCTTACCCGTTGCAACTGCAACCATCGAACGAGCATTCTCTGCATTAAAGTTTATCAAGAATCTATGCGTAATAGAATGGGTGATGAGTTGATGAATGATTGCTTGGTGACATTATTAAAAAAGACATATTTGATAGCATTGACAATGAATCAATCATTCAACGGTTTCAAAATATGACTACTCGAAAGGGAGTATTGTAATTTAGAGTGGCCGCCCTCTTTTTTTTTTTTTTTTTTTGATAATATTGAAACTTTGAATATGTTGTTCAGTTTTATAAATTTTCAATTTTGATTCATAATGTCTTCGCTCTCACTAAGTGAAAATCCTGGGTATGCTTCTTAATGACCCCACAAGTCATGGAGTCCTTTAAGTTAGATTTAAATTAGAATACTCGTGCCGAAATAGCATTACTTTTGGGTAAAACTTTATGAACTACTAGACTCCGTCAAGATAAAGCAAGACATGGTCCCCTCCCTACCTAATCAAACAGCTTACCAAGGGAGAAGGTGAGGCCGGGCATCATGGCGGCGGCGAAGGCGGTGATCTTATCTCGGAAAGCCTCAATGGCCAAAGCAACACCCACACCACCACAGCTATGACTGACGACAATGACTCTCTCTTGATCTGAGCAAACTGAGCTGGAGGAGAAGTGGTCCATGAGAGGACAGTAGTAGTCACGGACATACTGGACATCGTTGAGGGTCCTCATGTCGACCCCGCAGGCGATCATGTCGAGCGCAGAGACAGCAAGGCCGACGGACTCGAGGAAGGCCGCTACCTTGTACCAAGACCATGCTCTGTGGCAGGAGCCGTGTACAAGCAAGAAATGGTGCCTCTTCTTCTTCTTCTTCTTCCTATCCATCGATCCTTATCTTTGGCTGGCCGTCCGAGGAGTTTTTTCTTCACTGTTCAGGTGTAAATTAATTGTGCTTAGAGAGCAATTCCAAGGTCATGACACATGGGGGGTGTCTGTGTGTGTAAGAATAAAGTCGCCACATTGCAGGCAATTGGTGAGTAAGTGAGAGAAAATCCCTTTTTTTTTATTGATGGTAGAACTCAAAATACAAGTAGTGAAGAAAATATCCCCGGCCTGCTCCCTTACGCGGTGTTCAGAGAGGGAGAGAAAAGAGGAGGATAGGACTCGCTCTTCCCCTCTATCTCGCTCCCTTTGGTGAGCACCAGTGAGCACCGCATTAGTGCTCAAGGCATATGGGGATACTGTTGTGAACGGACTGTCCTCATGGTCAATCGCTCGGCGGCACAGCGGAAATAACACATGATCAACGAGCAACGAGAAGAAAAAGAGAAGAAAATATTCTGAAATATAGAAAGTCAACACATAATTTAACGTGGTTCCTGATCAAACAGATCGTGTGTACATCCACAGGATGGGAAGAAACATTATTAAACTTTGGGGGAGTACAATAAGAAGCACTTATACCTCTCGCTAATGAAATTACAAGCCCTTTGATGGCCGCCTAAAACAACGAACCTTATGGCTAAAACTTCTCACATGAATTTCTCTTGAATTGAATTGAAGACCACCCCAAGGGGTTATTTATAGACCACATGACTCTCCTAGTCCTATACAAATATCATCAATACGAATGTTCTCACCTCAGAGGAAAGAAAACTCAAATCCAACTCAAAACTGAAAACAGATTCAAAAAAGAAAATATTCAGACCCGACATTAGTCGAGATAAGTCAACTAATCATGTTTATAGTCGACTATACATAAGTATAAATCGACTAATCTGTCAAAAAAACTGAGACTCTTACTTTTAATTTGCAAGAACAGTCTACTATACAAAGTATAAGTCGACTATACCAAGTACAAGTCGACTTATACTGTGCACAACTCCTTGTGCATGTCCGTACTTTGATCTTCGAAGTTTCGTCCACTTTCACGACATATTCCAGTTATAATCCTAATAATCTCCCTCTTGATTTGAATACGTCCAAGTCCGAGAATAGCCACCATGCTGTTCTATATGCTCACATAAATGCACAATTGAATAACACTTGACTTTATCTCCAACTCACTCCCCCTTCTCCATAACCCCCTCATAGGGTTCACAACTTGATTAGATCAAACAAGTTCAGGCCCGATCTGAACTTGATCACCCAACAATCTCCTCGATTCACGCAGGATTTATGAGAACTTGCTCCATCATAGGAGTAACGATCTGAAATTTTTTTTGTGCGCTGGTGCCGTCTAGTCCCAATCTTCTTTCACGGTAAAACTGAACATTCGAGCTCGAAGCCATCGTAGTCTCTGATTGTTCCACAACCTCTGATCTTGAAGCAAAGATAACTACAATCCATCAACTGTAACCTCTGAATTTTGCAACATGTAAACATCACCGACACGTTCAGCCTGAAACTTCACACGAGCTTCTTTAAAAACTTTCATAAGATCACATTAAGAATTGAAATTGAATCCTTCTCCATGTAGGGTTTCAAAAGAGATGAGATTGTATCTTGATTCGGAAACATAACGAATGCCTCGAAGAGTAGTGATGCACCCATCATGAGAATGAAACTAGATTGTTTCTTCACCAATCACCTTGCTCATAGCAGAATTTCTTATGAAGACCTCTCCCCCTTGAATCAAAGTGTATGAGGAGAACATCTTCCTATTTGAACTGATATGTTGTGAACATCCAAAATTAATAATCCATCTATCTTTATTACCGATCGATTTGTCTGTAACAGATAGAACTTCACACTTTTTCATCTCCTCCAGCTAGTTAGCCAGTTCGGTGACATTAGCATCTGGTTATTTCTTTTTTCGAGTCTAACAATCAGCTCTAATGTGCCACTTCTTGTGGCACTAGTTGCATATCAAATTTTTGTGTTTTTGGTTACTAGTGAAACTTCCAATATTACTCTTCTTTTTTGAAAAATGAACTTGTCGGGAATCATCACGATGAGACTCACCCGTCAACTGATTATCAATTTTGTCCTTATTGAGCATATGCTTTTTGACCTCATTGACATTGATAGTTGATTTGCTCCATAGATGATATCTTCCATAAAATTCTTATATAAAGAAGATACAGAACACAGTAATAGAAGTGCTTAATCCTTATCTTCTATCTTATCTAAATCATTAATAATAGAAAAAATCTACAATTTGAGATTTGATAGGTGTACCTTCAAGCATGCGAAGAAGAAAGAGTCGCTGCTTAAGAATCAACCGATTTGCCAACAATTTCTTCAGATAATGGTCAAGTCGCTCCCACAATGAGGATACTGTTTTCTCTGTAGAAAACTCATCCAACACTTCATTTGCCAAACAAAGTTAAATTGTTGTCAAGGCTTTCTCATCTAACTCCTGACAAATTTCTTTCTTCATGACTTGAGGCTTTTTCTCCCTTCTGAGTAGTGCTTTCTTCAACCCTTTCTGGGTCAAGATGGAATTCATTCTAATTATCACCTGCTGAAATTAATGACACCATCAAATTTTTGCACATCAAACTTGATTGAAGACATCTTCAATTGACCTTACTCTGATACCAATTGTTCTATACAGACGCCCCCCACGACCAATCGCTAGGGCGGCGGAGCGGAAGCAACACATGATCGACGAGCAACGAGAAAAAAGAAGAAGATATTCTAAAGTATAAAAAATCAACACATAATTTAACGTGGTTCTACCAATCAAACAGATCGTATGTACGTCCACGGGAGAAGAGAGAAACTTTATTAAATTTAGGGAGTATAATAAGAAATACTTACACCTCTCGCTAAGAAGATTATAAATCTTTTGACGGCTACCTAGAATAGCAAACCCTTATGGTTAAAACTTCTTATACGAATTTCTCTTGAATTGAATTGAGAATTGAATTGAAGGCCACCCCAAGGGGTTATTTATAGACTATAGGACTCTTCTAGTCCTATACAAACTCCATCAATACGAACGATCACCGCCTCAGAAGAAAGGAAACTCGAATCCAGCTCAAAACTAAAAACCGATTCAGAAAAAAAATAACCAGACCCGATATTAGCCAACTATAAGTAGACTAATCATGGCTATTAGTCGACTATACATAAGTATAAGTCCACTAATCTGTCAAAAATTCGATATCCTTACTTTTTGTTTGCAAGACCAGTCTACTATACAAAGTATAAATCGATTAATTCTTATCATCAGTCGACTATGCCAGGTATAAATCGACCTATACTACATAACTTCTTGTGCACGTCCATTATTTGATTTTCGAAGTTTCATCTACTTTCATGACATATTTCAGTTATAATCCTAGCAAACACTCTGTCCAAGTAATAAGGGCCAGCAAGCTCTCAGGATTACATGTTGGTTAGTGTATCCTGACATGGGGAAAAAATGGGTTTTCTTATTAGGTTTGAGATATGAGAAAAGAATTGCTCTATAATTGTCATCATTTTTCGATTTCGTAGAAAACAAATCAAAAGTTAGTCGTTTGTAAATGTTTTTTGTTCTACCAATGCCAGATTGTCTACATGTCACACACTGAAGTGTAGAGAAGAACGGACTGCTACAATGTTGGCTTACAGTACTTGCATTAATTTCAAGTTTCGATCAAGTCGAGATGGAGAAGAAGATTTTCAAAAGAAGACTTGAGTCAAAAGTTTGTAAGTTTAAGATTTCTACTTTAGGATAAAATGTAAAGGATAGATTAGTTGTAAATTGTTCAAGCTCATACACACACAAAAAATATTTATAAGTAGTTTTAGTTTTTAGTTTAACCATTTTGGCTTTGAGTTTCAAGAATACATCTTTCGATTTCTTGAATAGATTTCATCAAAACAAGTTTACATTGGTTTATATGTGTATTGGATTTCATCCATAAGCATTTATACTTCATATGCTTAGATAACTCATTTTGATGTATCTAGTTTATGTGTTGAAGTTTTATTTTTATCAAAATTTATTTTGATTTTATTGTCAAAAATAAGTATATATCATTTACTATGTGTGTTAGATTCTATCCATATACACTATACTTCAAATGTGTTTCAATATCTTATTTTTATATTTATACAAGTTTATAGAAGAATCAAATTTTGTTTAAAAGTTGGTTTTTGGAAATTGTCATTTTGGTTTATGCTTTAATTTTTTATGTCGCAAAAATAGTTCACATGTTTGTAATATGTGTTGATTTTTTATCACACATATTTGTACTCATAGTATTTCAATGAACTTATTTTTGTGAAATTTATGAAGATTTATTATATTTAAAATGTGTTTAAAAGATGTTCAAATTGGTTTTTGGGCCGCTTACGGTCGACCGACCGGTCGACGGACATGCACACATGCACGGGCCCACGTGCGGTCGACCGACTGGCTCAACCCAACTTTCGGGTAGACGCTAGTCGACCGGGCGGTCGACCGACCAAAGAAAGCTACTATCTGATTTTAGGTGCGGTCGAGCAGACTGTCGACCGGCAACCCCAACTGTCATAAAATTGACTATTGGCTGGTCGATCGGACGGTCGACTGATAGGCCATTTGGCCTAGGTTCTGAGCCCCAATGGCTATATTCTATCTAGCCTACATAAAGGAGTTTCCTTGGCCAGTTTTTCACAAGATTTTTGAGAGCAAATTTTTCCCACCTCAACAAGATTTTCACGTGTTTTTAAGAGCTCTTCTACAGAGTTTCTCAATAAATTTTAGAGCTTCATTTTTATATCAAAAGAGAGTTTATCAAGAGTGTTTTTCTTGAATTTTTCAAAAGGATTTCTTGAATTATTCACTTTCAAATCTATCTAGTTTTCGCACACAAGTTTGAGACTTTCATTGATATATCCATCCTCTAGGATCCTTGTATGTGAGAGGTATTTTATTTGTGATCTTTATAATCATTAAGTATTGTTTGTGATCTTTGTGATCACCAAATTGTAATTTTCCTTTTACTTTGTGCTTGGCTTTATGCCTTCCCTCTTGTGTAGAGGTGTGAGAGTTAAAATTGTGTACCTCTTATTTGTAAAAGTTGTAATTCCTTGGCGGAGGTCCCTTTGTGGAAGATCCTTAGTGGATAGTTGAATTCTTCTGTGTGAATGCGGGGACGTAGAGCGGTGGCTCGAAGCTCGAAATATATCTTTGTGTTTGCGTTTGGATCTCTCTATCTCTCAACTCTCTACTCTTATATCTTGCATTGTTATTATTGATCATATCTATACATGCTTGATATTTTTTGTGTGCTCACACTTGTATTCAACCAAAAGAGCTATTGAAGCACCTCAACTCTTAATTTAGAAAAACTGTGAGGAGAAGTTTCAGAGTCCTCCACAAAAATTCAGCTTCACTCTTAGTTATACATTGTGTGTTAGTGTAAAAGCTTTTAATTTCATATTATTTGTCATTTAGATTAGTACTACACCTATTCACCCCTCTCTAGGTATATTTATAATTTATACCAGAGCTTGGTGCTCTTGATTTGGGTCAACAATCTAGAGTTAAAGATCTTTATTTTTGTTAATCACATTATTTGTTTATACACACACATGAATTTTCTTGCACCTCCCATGTTTGATATTCTTAACTTTTACAATTGAAAAGTTAAGATATCTATGTACCTTAAAGCCCTTGGTATACATGTTTATCTTGTCACTATTAAAGAATCATATTTTGTAATTGGCAAACATCTTGAGGCTAATGCAAAAGCTATTCATTCTTTAAAACTAACCCTAAATGATGATTATTTATCTAGAGTTACTAGCATTGATTCGGCTTTTGTAGTTTAGAACACTCTTATCTCTCTTGGTGAACAAACACAATATTACAAGGAGAGCGGCTCGGATGAAGGAGGTACTACTTTAAACATGTGCTACATGATCTAAGGGGATGACTCCCTTGAGGTAAATTCTGATTCCGAGCTTGATAATAAAGATGAGATCCCATATGATGAACTTGTTATGTTTTGCCAAAAACTTCTTGAAAAATATGATTTGTTAAAAGTTGAAAATGAGAAATTAAAGAAAGAAAATATATCTTTGCTAAATAAAAATGATTCTTCAAAATCGGGCATTATTTCAAAAGAAAATGATTGAAAAACCAAGTTGTTTTAATTTCTAAAGAAAGGAAGATTGTTTTGAAGAAAAATGATTCTTTGAAAAATAAAATTGTTTTGAAGAAAAAAGAAAA
Source organism: Agave tequilana (assembly GCA_038442645.1). Classification (NCBI taxonomy): domain Eukaryota; kingdom Viridiplantae; phylum Streptophyta; class Magnoliopsida; order Asparagales; family Asparagaceae; genus Agave; species Agave tequilana. The sequence continues at coordinate 21,811 of JAVJIF010003729.1, forward strand.
GATTTCTATTTCCAAAGAGAAAAGTGATTTTGATTCTCCTGCTTATCATGATTCTCATGCTCATATTTTTTTCTTCCAATATTGATAATGATATTTATATTTTGAAAAATAGAATGGATTGTTTGAGCTCAAATTTGAGCAATTGTGCCTTTAATCATTGTAAATTGGAATCTATGTTTCGTAAGAAACAAGTTTTACACTTGCATGCACATCTTACATGGCATATACAAGCACACCATGCTCACACTCATACCACCCAAATTTATGCTAGAGTGTACACATGTACACATTGTGGCCGCAAAGGCCATCTTGCAAGATTTTGGTTTGATAGATTAAATTTTTTAAATTTTGCAAATAAAAATGTTTGGGTTCAAAATGCTACTAACCCCCGTAGATCTAAAAAGATGCGGGTACCAAAATTCACACTTGTTTTTGATGTAGGTGTGAGCTCTCACAAAACGTGAGAGGATTGGTGCCTTGGTAGTAGATGTAATTAGAGCTTGACGGACACATCATGGATGCATTGCTATCAAGAAATTTTGGTGGGAGGATTGTCTTATTTTGGAGAAATGGATTAGCTACATCGGTATTGGTAACCATTTCATCCTCCACTTTTAAAAATATTTTATGTGCTTATATGCTAGTGTAGTAACCAAGACTCAATCATATATTATTTTGTGCTTAATATTGAGTTGATTGGTTATATGCTATGTATGTATTTTTGAAAAACTTTTTTCTTATTTTTAAATGGTTTTACATGCCTATTTCTTTTGGTAGATTCATGTTTTTATATGCTTTATTAAAGCATATATTGATTTATTTATTTATATCACATGTTCATATGCAAATCTTATTAAAGCATGTGTTATACATGTATAATTCTTGAGTTACACTTGATCTTCATGCTATACATATTTTATTTCATTTGTATACTCATTTTATACTTGATTGTATATTGTATGTCCTAGTTTTGATGATTCTTACATGATTATATAATATATCATGTTTATGTAAAAGAATTTCATGATTAGTTTTGATTTTGAGCTTTATAGTTTTATTTTCATGAATATGTTATTCACATGATTATTGTGCAGTTACCTTTATGTTTACTCATGATTTCACATTCATGAGCACATGTTTATGCTTTATAGATTTTGAGTGACAAATCTTGTGTAATATACATGTTTCATGAAATATTTGATTGGTTTCATGTTTGAAAGATGTTTAACTAGTTTTCAAAACTATTTTAAACTAGTTCTTTATTCTTCACTTGGTAATATTTTCAATCTAGCTATACCATTTTCAATTCATTATTTTTGAAAACTTCCATCCTTAAAGTGTTGGGATTTGGGTCGAACAAATAGTCCCACATCGGTTAAACGTGGGGATGGTCTTGGGTTTATAAGGATTTGGGCAACTCCACCTAAAAGGCTAGTCTTTTGGGATGGTGCCCCGAGTCCAACAAGTGGTATCAGAGCTTCCAGGTTGCGCTTGGGATTTCTGAGGATTCGAAGGGCTCGAGATCTGATCCGGTGGAGATCGTGTGTCGATCTCAGATCAGAGGTATTGGTGTTCGAGGAGATCGTGTGTCGATCTCAGAAGGACGCAAGGAGGGCTCGTTGAATCTGTGATGAAGTAGATTCGAAGAGAAACTCGATCTAGGATTTCAAGGGACAGGTAAAAATCCTATTTTTATCTGAGTAGAGATCTATTTCAAGTTGGTTGTTCTTCCGCATAGATAGAGAATCAGAGAAAATCTCAATGGCAGAAGAAACTGCATCTGTTAAGACAATGAACTCTCACCCAAGGATTGAAGTTGTTAAGTTCAATGGCACTAATAACTTCGGTAAGTGGAGATGCGAGGTTATGGATGCGCTGAATGCATCGAACCTCGAAGACACTCTCCTATTGGAAAGGAAGAAGAGCACGACCACTGATGAACAGTGGGCGAAGATGAACAGGTCGGCATGTGGCTTGATACGTTCATGCTTGTCGCAAGACATAAAATATCTTGCACAACATGAGACGTCGGCGAAGAAGCTGTGGGATACCCTTGCGAAGAAATACTTGACCAAGAGTGTTGAGTCAAGGTTGCAGCTTAAAAGTAAGCTGTATAGTTTTCGAATGAAGAAGGGGAGCACAGTAAATGAGCACATCAACCGATATACGAAGCTTCTTACAGACTTGGTAAATGTGGATGTCACGATAGATGAGGAAGATAAGGCGATCATCTTTCTGAATTCACTCCCAGAAGAGGAGTATGAGACATTCACTCTGACCTTCATTAATGGAAGGCAGACCTTGGATTATGATGAGGAGTCGTCTGCACTGTCGAGTTATGAGACGAGGAAGAAGGAAAGGCATCCTTCACAGTCAAGCTCAGTGGCGGAGGCACTGGAAGTAAGAAGCAGAAGTTCATCGCGGAAGGGCAAGGAGGTTAGAGGAAGATCGAAGTCCAGGCCGGGCTTCAGAAATCTGAAGAGGAATCAGTGTGTCTTGTGCAAGGAACTAGGACACTGGAAAGCAGAATGCCCAAAGGCCAAAGGTAAGAAGGTGGAGTCAAAGACCGAGGCGAATCTCGCACAGGCGGATGGATCGGATGATGACTCTTCAGTGTTCTCTCTCTCGGTTACTACCCCTACTATTAGTAACTCAGATAGTGCTGAGTGGATCTTGGATAGCGGAGCCACCTATCATGTGTGCCCGAACAGGGCTTGATTTTCTAGCTTTGAGAAGCTGGATGAATGTTACACGGTCATGGGGGATGACCATCCGTGTAATATAGAAGGGATGGGTACAGTTCGCATCAAGATGGATGATGGGATAGTTCGAGAGTTGAAGGAGGTGAGGTATGTACCTCAGCTCAAAAGGAATCTTATCTCAGTTGGCACTTTGGAAGCATCGGGCATGGTGATATCTGTTCGCGATGGCGATCTCAGGATGATCAAGCGCTCGATGGTGGTGATGAAGGGCGTCCGCTGAGGAAATCTTTACTACTTGAAGGGTAGTACGGTGATAGGTCAGGTGGAGACTTCAAGTTCTTTAGATAAGGGTGGCCCGGAGGTCTGGCAGGGAAAGGTCGGACAGGAAGAAGAAAAGTTTTTGCGAGCTCCTGCAAAGAAGGAAATGGAAGGTGCTGCAACCTGCAAGTCGGAGGGTGAACACAGTGTTCTGGACAAGAAGAAGGTGAGATTCAGCACCAGTACTCACCACAATGAAGGTCTTCTTGATTGTGTTCACATGTGCGTATGGGGACCTGCTAAGACGGCATCGCTTGGAGGTCACAGGTACTTTGTCTCTTTTGTTGATTCTTCATCTAGGCAGGTTTGGATATATCCTATGAGACAAAGGGGTGAAGCCCTAAATGTGTTGGTGAAGTGGAGAGGAAAAATAGAGAGGCAGATGGTAGGAAGATAAAGGAGCTTCATATTGGTAATGTTGGAAAAGATATGTACCAGTTCCTACAATTTGGCCAGAACACAGGTATTGTTACTCACTTCACAACAGGTACAGTTGGGTTGGCTAAAGATGTAGTTCGTTCCTTGCTGGAGGAGGTTCGGAAGTTATTGTCTAATGCAGGATTTGACAGGTCGTTTTGGGCTGAGGCGACAGAGTATACTAGCCATCTCATGAATAGATCGACTGCGATAGGAGGTAAAGCTCCATTGGATATTTGGTCTGGGAAAGCTGCTCAAGGTCATTGTTTGCTGCGGGAGTTTGGAAGTCTGGCCTACTTCAGTGCCAAGGATGGCAAGGTGAATCCGCGAGCATAGAGGTTTGTCTATTTGGGCGTCAAGGGAAACAGCTACAGGTTGTGGGACCCCGAAGACAAGAAGATCGAGATGAGCAGAAATGTCACTTTTGGAGAGACTTCAGGGTTGAAGTCCATCGTCTCTCAGCAGGTGGAGAGGACGAAGACCAAGGGAAGATCGCAGCGGGTGGAGGTTGATGCTACTCCATCATCTCCAGTTGGTTCGGCATCAAAGGATACTTCAGCGGAAGTGACACCGGGTGGAGTTCATGATACCAAAAGTGATGCTGAACAGGTTGACAACATTGTTGAGGATGTCGAGCTATTTGCAGCTATTGGAACAAAGGTGAAACCACGCTTGTGGGGAAAGAAGCATGAATCTCAAGCTTGTGATCGTGACAAGCTGAAGTTGAAGGCCGTTGTTCTCCATGATGGTCGGGAAGAGGTTCATATGACTCGGTCAGACAGGTTCACTGCTGCAAATAGTGGTGCAAGTGCTTGAGCTTGATGAAGCTCATCTTAAATGAACTACGGTTGGCTTGATCCTTTTGGGCAAAGGTACGTAGGCAGCCGTAAAGGCGCAGCCATTTGGTGATGCAACTCTTATGAAGCTATTTGGGTTCTCGAGAAGCTGTTTGGATCTTCACATAGAGGTGAAGAGGTGTGGCCGTTTGGAGCTTCACGTAGAGGTGGAGAGGCTTCACGTAGAGATGAAGCGTTGTGGCCAGTTGGACTTCACGGAGAGATGAGGTGTTGTGGTCTCGATGAAGAGGTGATCTTCTGGAGAGAAGATGTTGAGCTTGCATAAGAAGGGGGTGTGCATCCAGTTGAAGCCGATGATGTTTGGTGGGCTCTACACAGACTTGGTTGGACCGTCAGTGAAAGACAGGTAGACTAGATAGAGATAGTCAGTTGGAGAGTCAGTGTCGGCTCATAAGAAAGTCTTCGTGAGGTCATGAAGTTGAGGAGTAGAAGCCATGTTGGTGATCGGCATGTATAGAAATTCTCCTAAGGTGAAGTGCAGGGAAGGCATGTGCGATGTTTTTCAGGAACAGTTGAGTAAAAGATTCCAAGCCGAGATCGTGTGTCGATTTCGATCGGTGCGCGCAAGCCGAGATCGTGTGTCGATTTCGCCGAGATCGTGTATCGATTTCGCCAGGTGATAGACTGGGGTAGCGTTGGAGATCGGCTCAGATTTTAGGAAAAAAAATCTTCGCCGAGGTGGAGAATTGTTGGAAAGAGAGAGTTTACTGATGGGGAAGTTGATAAGGTTCGTCGAGGGGTCGTCAAGTGATCGCCGAGGAACTTGACGACGAAGACGAAGGGAACAACAGCTGGAAATAGCAGCAGCAGCAGAAAAATAGTTGGGTCGGTCGACCGGTCCAGTCGACCGACGTGCACAGCATGCATAGGGTTTTGGGCGGTCGACCGGAATGATCTGACTGTAAACAATCCAACTCTCGGGTTTCTTGGGTCGACCGTCGGGTCGACCGGAAGAGGAGGTCGGTCGACCGTCCCGGTCGACCGACAGTTGGGTTTGGGCGGAAATCTGATGATCCGGAAATCTGTGTATTTAAGGCTGTTGTTAGTTTCTAGAGTTTTCAATCTTAGGAGATCCCTGCGAAAAAGGATTAGCTGAGAGTTCTCTTGCATTCAAAGAGACTTAAGAGCTATTGTAATCATCTTCCTAAATATAATTCTCTCCATTGATTGCCTCGAGGACGTAGGCGTTGAGGCCGAACCTCGTTAGATCGTGTGTTTGCGATTTGTGTATTCTTCTTGTGTTTGTTGGGTGTTCTTTGTGCTTGGAGATCTGTGAGATTCTCTATTGGTTGTTGTCATCGGCGCACAACAAGTGGTATCAAATTGTTGGAAAGAGAGAGTTTACTGATGGGGAAGTTGATAAGGTTCGTCGAGGGGTCGTCGAGTGATCGCCGAGGAAGTTGACGACGAAGACGAAGGGAACAACAGCTGGAAATAGCAGCAGCAGCAGAAAAATAGTTGGGTCGGTCGATCGGTCCGGTCGACCGACATGCACAGCATGCACAGGGTTTTGGGCGGTCGACCGGCCGGTCGATCGGAATGATCTGACTGTAAACAATCCAACTCTCGGGTTTCTTGGGTCGACCGTCGGGTCGACCGGAAGAGGAGGTCGGTCGACCGTCCCGGTCGACCGACAGTCGGGTTTGGGCGAAAATCTGATGATCCGAAAATCTGTGTATTTAAGGCTGTTGTTGGTTTCTAGGGTTTTCAATCTTAGGAGATCCCTGCGAAAAAAGGATTAGCTGAGAGTTCTCTTGCATTCAAAGAGACTTAAGAGCTATTGTAATCATCTTCCTAAATATAAATCTCTCCATTGATTGCCCCGAGGACATAGGCGTTGAGGCCGAACCTCGTTAGATCGTGTGTTTGCGATTTGTGTATTCTTCTTATGTTTGTTGGGTGTTCTTTATGCTTGGAGATCTGTGAGATTCTCTATTGGTTGTTGTCATCGGCGCACAACAAGTGGTATCAGAGCTTCCAGGTTGCGCTTGGGATTTCTGAGGATTCGAAGGGCACGAGATCTGATCCGGTGGAGATCGTGTGTCGATCTCAGATCAGAGGTATTTGTGTTCGAGGAGATCGTGTGTCGATCTCAGAAGGACGCAAGGAGGGCTCGTTGAATCTGTGGTGAAGTAGATCCCGAGAGAAACTCGATCTAGGGTTTCAAGGGACAGGTAAAAGTCCTATTTTTATCTGAGTAGAGATCTATTTCAAGTTGGTTGTTCTTCCGCGTAGATAGAGAATTAGGGAAAATCTCAATGGCAGAGGAAACTGCGTCTGTTAAGACAATGAACTCTCCCAAGGATTGAAGTTGTTAAGTTCAATGGCACTAATAACTTCGGTATGTGGAGATGCGAGGTTATGGATGCGCTGAATGCATCAAACCTCGAAGACACTCTCCTATTGGAAAGGAAGAAGAGCACGACCACTGATGAACAGTTGGCGAAGATGAATAGGTCGGCATGTGGCTTGATACGTTCATGCTTGTCGCAAGACATAAAATATCTTGCACAACATGAGACGTCGGCGAAGAAGCTGTGGGATACCCTTGCGAAGAAATACTTGACCAAGAGTGTTGAGTCAGGTTGCAGCTTAAGAGTAAGCTGTATAGTTTTCGAATGAAGAAGGGGAGCACAGTAAATGAGCACATCAACCGACATACGAAGCTTCTTACAGACTTGGTAAATGTGGATGTCACGATAGATGAGGAAGATAAGGCGATCATCTTTCTGAATTCACTCCCGGAAGAGGAGTATGAGACATTCACTCTGACCTTCATTAATGGAAGGCAGACCTTGGATTATGATGAGGTGTCGTCTGCACTGTCGAGTTATGAGACGAGGAAGAAGGAAAGGCATCCTTCACAGTCAAGCTCAGTGGCGGAGGCACTGGAAGTAAGAAGCAGAAGTTCATCGCGGAAGGCAAGGAGGTTAGAGGAAGATCGAAGTCCAGGCCGGGCTTCAGAAATCTGAAGAGGAATCAGTGTGCCTTGTGCAAGGAATTAGGACACTGGAAAGCAGAATGCCCAAAGGCCAAAGGTAAGAAGGTGGAGTCAAAGACCGAGGCGAATCTCGCACAGGCGGATGGATCGGATGATGACTCTTCAGCGTTTTCTCTCTCTCGGTTACTATCCCTACTATTAGTAACTCAGATAGTGCTGAGTGGATCTTGGATAGCGGAGCCACCTATCATGTGTGCCCGAACAGGGCCTGGTTTTCTAGCTTTGAGAAGCTGGATGGATGTTACACGGTCATGGGGGATGACCATCCGTGTAATATAGAAGGGATGGGTACAGTTCGCATCAAGATGGATGATGGGATAGTTCGAGAGTTGAAGGAGGTGAGGTATGTACCTCAGCTCAAAAGGAATCTTATCTCAGTTGGCACTTTGGAAGCATCGGGCATGGTGATATCTGTTCGCGATGGCGATCTCAGGATGATCAAGGGCTCGATGGTGGTGATGAAGGGCGTCCGCTGAGGAAATCTTTACTACTTGAAGGGTATTACGGTGACAGGTCAGGTAGAGACTTCAAGTTCTTCAGATAAGGGTGGCCCGGAGGTCGGCAGGGAAAGGTCGGACAGGAAGAAGAAAAGTCTTTGCGAGCTCCTGCAAAGAAGGAAATGGAAGGTACAGCAACCTGCAAGTCGGAGGGTGAACACAGTGTTCTGGACAAGAAGAAGGTGAGATTCAGCACCAGTACTCACCACAATGAAGGTCTTCTTGATTGTGTTCACATGCGCGTATGGGGACCTGCTAAGACGGCATCGCTTGGAGGTCACACGTACTTTGTCTCTTTTGTTGATTCTTTATCTAGGCAGGTTTGGATATATCCTATGAGACAAAGGGGTAAAGCCCTAGATGTTTTTGTGAAGTGCAGAGGAAAAATGGAGAGGCAGATATGTAGGAAGATAAAGGAGCTTCATATTGGTAATGTTGGAAAAGATATGTACCAGTTCCTACAATTTGGCCAGAATACAGGTATTGTTACTCACTTCACAACAGGTACAGTTGGGTTGGCTAAAGATGTAGTCCGTTCCTTGCTGGAGGAGGTTCGAAAGTTATTGTCTAATGCAGGATTGGACAGGTCGTTTTGGGCTGAGGCGACAGAGTATACTTGCCATCTCATGAATAGATCGACTGCGATAGGTGGTAAAGCTCCATTGGATATTTGGTCTGGGAAAGCTGCTCAAGGTCATTGTTTGCTGCGGGAGTTTGGAAGTCCGGCCTACTTCAGTGCCAAGGATGGCAAGGTGAATCCGCGAGCAAAGAGGTTTGTCTATTTGGGCGTCAAGGGAAACAGCTACAGGTTGTGGGACCCCGAAGACAAGAAGATCGTGATGAGCAGAAATGTCACTTTTGGAGAGACTTCAGGGTTGAAGTCCATCGTCTCTCAGCAGGTGGAGAGGATGAAGATCAAGGGAAGATCGCAGCGGGCGGAGGTTGATGCTACTCCATCATCTCCAGTTGGTTCGGCATCAAAGGATACTTCAGCGGAAGTGACACCGGGTGGAGTTCATGATACCAAAGGTGATGCTGAACAGGTTGACGACATTATTGAGGATGTCGAGTTGTTTGCAGCTATTGGAACAAAGGTGAAACCACGCTTGTGGGGAAAGAAGCATGAATCTCAAGCTTGTGATCGTGACGAGCTGAAGTTAAAGGCCGTTGTTCTCCATGATGGTCGGGAAGAGGTTCATATGACTCGGTCAGACAGGTTCACTGCTGCAAATAGTGGTGCAAGTGCTTGAGCTTGATGAAGCTCATCTTAAATGAACTACGGTTGGCTTGATCCTTTTGGGCAAAGGTACGTAGGCAGCCATAAAGGCGCAGCCATTTGGTGATGCAACTCTTATGAAGCTATTTGGGTTCTCGAGAAGCTGTTTGGATCTTCACGTAGAGGTGAAGAGGTGTGGCCGTTTGGAGCTTCACGTAGAGGTGGAGAGGCTTCACGTAGAGGTGAAGCGTTGTGGCCAGTTGGACTTCACGGAGAGATGAGGTGTTGTGGTCTCGATGAACAGGTGATCTTCTGGAGAGAAGATGTTAAGCTTGCATAAGAAGGGGTGTGCATCCAGTTGAAGCCGATGATGTTTGGTGGGTTCTACACAGACTTGGTTGGACCGTTAGTGAAAGACAGGTAGACTAGATAGAGATAGTCAGTTGGAGAGTCAGTGTTGGCTCATAAGGAAGTCTTCGTGAGGTCATGAAGTTGAGGAGTAGAAGCTATGTTGGTGATCGGCATGTATAGAAATTCTCCTAAGGTGAAGTGCAGGGAAGGCATGTGCGATGTTTTCCAGGAACAGTTGAGCAAAAGATTCCAAGCCGAGATCGTGTGTCGATTTCGTCGAGATCGTGTGTCGATTTCGTCGAGATCGTGTGTCGATTTCGACCGGTGCGCGCAAGCCGAGATCGTGTGTCGATTTCGACCGGTGATAGACTGGGGTAGCGTTGGAGATCGGCTCAGATTTTAGGAAAAAATCTTCGTCGAGGTGGAGAATTGTTGGAAAGAGAGAGTTTACTGATGGGGAAGTTGATAAGGTTCGTCGAGGGGTCGTCGAGTGATCGCCGAGGAAGTTGACGTCGAAGACGAAGGGAACAACAGCTGGAAATAGCAGCAGCAGCAGAAAAACAGTTGGGTCGGTCGACCGGTCCGGTCGACCGACGTGCACAGCATGCACAGGGTTTTGGGCGGTCGACCGGCCGGTCGACCGGAATGATCTGACTGTAAACAATCCAACTCTCGAGTTTCTTGGGTCGACCGTCGGGTCGACCGGAAGAGGAGGTCGGTCGACCGACAGTCGAGTTTGGGCGGAAATCTGATGATCCGAAAATCTGTGTATTTAAGGCTGTTGTTGGTTTCTAGGGTTTTCAATCTTAGGAGATCCCTGCGAAAAAGGATTAGCTGAGAGTTCTCTTGCATTCAAAGAGACTTAAGAGCTATTGTAATCATCTTCCTAAATATAAATCTCTCCATTGATTGCCCCGAGGACGTAGGCGTTGAGGCCGAACCTCGTTAGATCGTGTGTTTGCAATTTGTGTATTCTTCTTGTGTTTGTTGGGTGTTCTTTGTGCTTGGAGATCTGTGAGATTCTCTATTGGTTGTTGTCATCGGCGCATAAAAAGCCGGAAATCTGTGTATTTAAGGCTGTTGTTGGTTTCTAGGGTTTTCAATCTTAGGAGATCCCTGCGAAAAAGGATTAGCTGAGAGTTCTCTTGCATTCAAAGAGACTTAAGAGCTATTGTAATCATCTTCCTAAATATAAATCTCTCCATTGATTGCCCCGAGGACGTAGGCGTTGAGGCCGAACCTCGTTAGATCGTGTGTTTGCGATTTATGTATTCTTCTTGTGTTTGTTGAGTGTTCTTTGTGCTTGGAGATCTGTGAGATTCTCTATTGGTTGTTGTCATCGGCGCACAACAAGTGGTATCAGAGCCATGCCCCGAACTTAGTCATGTGTGTGGGTGATGTTCGACGATGTTTAGATCCCCCAATGGCGCAAAGGCGCAATGGGCCTGCCCACCCCATTGGCGCAAAAAGGCGCAATAGGCCCCTGTGAAGCTAATGTTTGGCTCTCGAGAAATTTGGCAGTGGTCCTCGTAGAGGAGTGACCGACTGCAGTTGGTACTTCACATAAGGCGTGCCGTCCACCGACGCAGTGAAGAGTTGGATATCTCGATGGAGCATTCGATCTTCTGGTGTGAAGATAGTTGAGCTTGCAGGGAGACTCTTTGTTCGAGGGGGGATTGTTGGGATTTGGGTCGAACAAATAGTCCCACATCGGCTAGACGTGGGGATGGTCTTGGGTTTATAAGGATTTGGGCAATTCCACCTAAAAGGCTAGTATTTTGGGATGGTGCCCCGAGTCCTTCATAAAGGGCGGTTAGTTGAGTGACCATACCTTATATGCTCACATTGTATATCTTTTTAACTTGTACATAATAGAATGGATGATATGAGTTATACACATGATTCTCATCTTATTTCAATTTTGTATACTCATTCAAATTTTTATATATATGTATGTGTTAAATTTTAAGTGGTACTTTCATTGACATACATACATATATATGATTGATTGTGCTTATTTTACATTGACCATACATGTCTTTTAGCACAAATTGATTTCATGCTAAACTTGATTTTATTTTAAAATATTTGCTTTTATTTCCAACAAGCTTATGCATTAGTTTTGTGATTATTTCGAAAAGGGAGAAATATTTTTTGACTTAAAATGATTAATTATTTATGTTTATCCACAAGTGGTATCCAGGTGATCTACAAGTGGTATCTTAATATTTATGTTTACCTGCTAGTATCTTTTTGATCGGTTTATCAAAAAAAATTTCTTGTTTTACTTTTAAGTAGTATCAAAATTTGTTTAATTGATTTCATGTGGTATCAAAAAAATTTATTTGTTGATTACAAGTGGTATCAAAATTTATTTCAATTAGTTTTCAAATTTTGTCTTGACTTGTATTGCTTATTTGTAAGAGGAGATTAACATCTCCTCTATATATGGATTCATGATGAGTTTAGTATATAAAGAAAATATTGACCTCTTTTTCTTTATGTGGTACACGTGTGTAGGGGGAGCTACATCTCCATCTATACATTGTATATTATGCTTATGTGAGTTAGGTTTTAGTCATCCCTTCTCCATATAATGCATGTATGCAGGGAGAGTTAACTTGACGTCTCTCCTCATTATGGATTTATATCGCATATACATTTACCTTATTTTTCTTTACCCCTTTGTTGATGAATTGGCAAAAAGGGGAGAGAAATTTAGAGTTTATATATGCGTGCTATATTTTTGTTTATGCATATATGTTTATATTTGTTTAATTATGAACATCATTGCATATCTACATGTTTTGTGCTATGCATGAGTTAAGGGAGAGCTTCTATGAAGCTTATCTTTAATCATGTATATATAACCTTATGAGTTTTATCATCATCAGAAAGGGGGGAGATTGTTGGCCCAAAAGCCAATCACTCTAGTTTTAATGATGATTAACTCATATAGTTATAGTACTAATGATCTTGTATTTATTAAGTTTCAGATATTCAATCAAGATCTTAGCCGGTGTTTAGTTTTAACAAAAGATTCGAAGTCAAGTTTTAAACTTATCACATGTTGATTCAAGAGCTCGAGCTTTAAGATCGCATCAAGTACTCAAAGAGGAGTCTAGCTAATGGATCACGTTTGGATCAAGTCGAGATAGAGAAGAAGATTTTCAAGAGAAGACTTAAGTCAAACTTTTGCAAGTTTAAGATTTTTATTTTAGGATAAAATGTAAAGGATAGATTAGTTGTGGATTGCTCAAGCTCCTACACACAAATATTTATAAATAGTTTTAGTTTTTGGTTTAACCGTTTTAGTTTTGAGTTTCAAGAATACATCTTTCGGTTTCTTGAATAGATTTCATCAAAACAAGTTTACATTGATTTACATGTATACTGAATTTCATCCATATGCATTTATGCTTCATATGCTTAGATAACTCATTTTGATCTAGTTCATGTGTTTAAGTTTTATTTTTATCAAAACTTATTTTGATTTTGTTTGTCAAAAATAAGTTTATATCATTTACTATGTGTATTGGATTCTATCCATATACACTATTCAAATATGTTTCAATATCTTTTTGTATTTATACAAGTTTACAGAAAATCAGATTTTCGTTTAGAAGTTGGTTTTTGAAAAATATCAGTTTTGATTTATGCTTTAATTTTTATTTGTAAAAAATAGTTCACATGTTTGTAATATGTGTTAATTTTTATCACACATATTTGTACTTCATAGTATTTCAATGAACTTATTTTTATGAAATTTATGGAGATTTATAGGTATCTAAAATGTATTTAAAAATATATTCAAATTGGATTTTTGGGTTGCTTGGGGTCGACTGACCGTCGACTGAAGGCTGGCTCGGTCGACCGACCAGTCGATCAACGTGCACACGTGCACAGGCCCAAGTGCAGTCGACCAACCAGTCGACCAACTGGCTCAATCCAACTTTCAGGTAGACGCCGGTCGACCGACCAGGGAAAACTGCTCTCTGGTTTTGGATCGGTCGGCTGGGCAGTCGACCGGCTACCCCAATGGTCTTAAAATTGACCGTTGGCTGATTGACCAGTAGATCGACCGACAGGTCATTTGGCCTCGGTTCTGAGCCCCAACAGCTATATTATGTATAGCCTATATAAAGGGGTTTCCTTGGGCAGGTTTTCATTAGATTTTTGAGAGTAAATTTATTTTCCCTTCAACTGAGTTTTCAACAAGTTTTTACAACAAGTTTTAGAACTTTAAATTCTATATCTTTATTTAGTTTCAAAGTTTTGAAAAATCAAAGAAAATCAAGTTTTGGTAATTCTAGTTTTGTTTTTTAATTTCTTCATCTATTAAGAAGTTTTTCTCAAGAGTTTTCACTGTGTTTCTTTTTCAAAAACTTTGTACACTCACATACTTGAGTTATTCATTTCAAAATTTATCCTCTAGGATCTCGTATTGTGAGAGGTATTTTGTTTGTGATCTTTGTGATCACCAAGTATTGTTTGTGATCACCAAGTTGTAATTTCACTTTGCTTGGTACTTGGTTTTGTGCCTTCCTCTTCGGTAGAGGTTTGAGAGATAGAGTTGTGTATTCCTTATTTGTAGAAGTTGTAGTTCTTTAGTGGAGGTCCCTTTGTGGAAGATCCTCGGTAGGTAGTTGAAATCCTTCTGTGTGAAGGCGGGGACGTAGAGCGGTGGTGCGAACCTCGAAACATATTCTTGTGTTTGTGTTTGGATCTCTCTATGTCTCAACTCTCTAGTCTTATATATTGCATTATTATTATTGCTCATATCTATACATGCTTGATATTGTTTGTGTGCTCACACTTGTATTCAACCAAGAAAGTTATTGAAGCACCTCAACTCTTAATTTAGAGAAATCGTGAGGAGAAGTTTCAGAGTCCTTCATAGAAAATTCGGCTTCACTCTCGGTTATATATTGTGTGTTAGTGTAAAAGCTTTTAATTCTGCAATTACACTTAGTCATGAGTGTATTTAAATTAAAATATGGAATTCATCTACACGTGTGGAGCTCGTGTCATAAATCAAGGGCTTAGATTTATGATGAATTGAACTAGGTTCCTTGATGCTATATATATATCATGGGTTGGGTTTCCTCTCTACCACAATGACCTAATCCCTCTTGGAGGCCTCTCATCTCTTCTAAAGATAAAGAAGAGAACTTGGCGACTGGAGAGAAGAATTCTCTCCCTCAACTCTGGTGTCCTCGAGATCGTGCAACTTTCGGCATCCCTTTCGTGATGAAATCGGATATACCTAAAACCTCCTTCCCTTTTATCATGATAAAGAGGCTATTTATATATGAAATTTTATTTGGACAATTATTAGATCTAATAATTGGTATCAGAGACTCCTCTTTATCAGATCATTAGGATTTACAGAAATCTTTCGATCTCGCTCTATAAATATCATGAATAATACTTTCCTTAATTCAATAAATATTTTGTGTCTCATATATTGAATAAAAGGATGCTTTTATTGAATTTTGCATGTACATATATATTTTTTTGGAATTTAACCTGTGTGTTATTCTATTTAAAAAAAAGAAGGATGCATGCATGCATAGCATGCGCATATTGCGCATGCAAGCAGAAGGAGGGCCACCACAATAGACCGGCTGTCGAGAAAAAAAATGCCAAGGATACGCGCGCATGCATGCAGCACATGCATGAGTATGCCCAGCGTGCATTGCATGCAGTTACATGCAACATGCGCCTGGATGCCGCGCATACTGGGGTCGGTGTGGGCCCCCTCCTCCATGGGCCGGCGCCAATGGCAAAACACAAAAAAAAAAATTTATTAATTATTATGGGTTTCCTGATCAAGTGAGATTATGAGATTAATTAAGATTAAAAAATTTAGAAATAAAATTTTAATCTGAAACCTAATTCTAATTAATCTCATATTAAATTCAATTGAGATTATTGAGATTGATTTGGGTTTTAGGGTTGAGATAGAATTCTAGTCGACTAAAAACAATTTGGAGTAGAATTCTAATCGAATAAAGAGACTTAATCTCAATTAATATGATCGGGTTTATTCAGTTTACTAAACCCGACCCATTAAGAAAACACATAGCTTAACTATTACGGCTCAGGTATGATTCAAACCCGATAAGCACTGCAGATCCGTTTTATCGATAGAAATTTCAATTAGCCATTACAGGCTCATCGGACCTCTGTTTTGGGCGTACAAATAGCCTTTTTAAAGCTCTTGACGAGCACTACAGTAATACAGGCACTATACATGATAAAACAATAGTTAGTTAACATAAATAAGGCATTAAAGTGTTTGTTTATCATACTTATATGTATCCTTACATGCTTCCACTTCATCAGTATTTATTATATTACTTTTATTGTTCTTGCATGATAGATATTGATGTTTACTAAAGTAGATAATACACGGGTAAAGATATATACATGTTCAAGTTAAAGAATTTATAATAGAGCTTATTTAATGGCGTATATAGTTCATGCGGACAATAGCCGGCCCAAAGGAAGACTATTATTTGGCCGAATTATATACGGAGCCGGAAACTTGATGTAGGTAATGCAAGTGGGAGAACCTTGGTGTGTGGTAATCGGCTCAAAGAAAATTTGTCACACTATAGGCCCATATTGCATTGATTGAGTTTTACTAGCACACAAAGATACAGAATTTTAGAACTTAAAAATAGTATGTGCAAGTACTCAATTCTACCGCAATAGCAAGTGGCTATGCGGGTCGTGATCCACAAGGAGGGACTAGCAATGGAAGTTTTTTAGTAAGTTCTCTCTTATGCTACAAAGAATAGTTAAAGTTCTTCTTTTGTTCTTTAAAAAAAAGAAAAATTAGGTTAAAGTGAGTCAGGAAGAAAGTAGTAGATAGAGAAGGTGGAGAAAATGGAAGTGAACATGTACAAAGAAGTTGAAAAAGAGTAAAAAAGATTTGAAAGATTGTGGGTTGGTAATTTACACTAAAATTAAAAGAAAAGAAAACTAAAACCTAAAAAAGTTACTTACCTCTTCGACGCCTGCTTACCTTTGACCCATATCGACGATGTACCTTTATTTGAAGGCGAGCGAAGTATAACAAATAGGATCTTGGTCATTCCCGTATTACGCTATGAATTGAAGGGGCAAGTTACACTATCATAAAAATCGATATCCATCACCATAAGCCATCAACGGCACTTGCAAGGGCATGACAACTTCGAGGCTATCGGTTTCAGTTGGATCCACAAACATAGAAGAGGGAAGTAAACAAAACAAAGTAAAGAAGAAAAAGAAACTTCGATTCAATTCAAATAACAATGGAAGAAAAGATCACTTACACCGGTGTCACCTTTAGTACAAGCTTACTCTCATTTCTCCATGAAAATATCCTCCCCTCTCAGTTACATAAAGAAAATAAAAATTACATGAAAGAAAATTAAAAAACCTAAGTTATAAACTATAAATTAGCCTAAATTTTACTCTCTGTTTGGTCCTCCCTTTGCCTTTGAGATTGTAGGTATTTATAGGAGAAATGAAGAGGGTAGACGAGTATGAAGATAGGAGAAGCTGGTATTTCTGAATTTGAATCATCTTCTTATCTCCAAACATGATTTGATGTGGATATTCAGTTCTAATCTGCAGCTTGTTGGCGTGTTGATTGCTGAATATAGCTCATCAAATGATAGAATTAGAGATAATTATAAACTTAATAGTTGTAGCCCTTTAAGTCTTCTTTTTGTATAATCCTGAATCATCTGATTTGAGTTTCATTAGCGAAAGTTATGATTCAAATACTAAAATGTATCCAGTCAAAATTGCTTCATCTCATCTGTTGATCTTCTCTCTATCCATTTATCCCTTCGGATTTTGAATTCAGACTCTATATTTGATGTTATCATCAGTTGATCTTCAGCTTTAACCATTTGATTCACCAAAAACTGATTTTAACCAACTGGATTTGGGATCATCCTCTTCTAACTAAATAGATCTAGTTAAATCTGAATTTAACTAATATTTATTTGATTTTATCCTCTTTCTCCCAATGATTATCTTCTGCAAAATAGACATTTAATAGAAGGAATTTAGCATATTTATTATATGATAAATGTGAAAATGTAATAAAGAATAATGCAATATGTGTGTGCAATCACACACCCACACCTATCTTTTACTCGTCCTCGAGCAAAACATCAAAATTTAAAGCTAAGAAATTATTAGACCACTTTCGCAGGTTATGCTATTACACTGAGCATGTGCAACAAGCCGTTAAATCTCTAAGTTACCCCTAGAGGACGAGTTTTGTCTCGTGAGGATTTTCAGTGGATTACACCCACAAAATCCATAAAGAACTAGAAATAAAGTGTTAGTATTTTCGAAAACACATTTTGAAAGAGAAAAATATTTAGAATATTATTGTAAGAATTAAGTAATCTATAAGGTATAGGAAAACTAAATTTTTCATTCCTAAACTTAGTCTTTATTCAAAAAAATTTATCAATTAAAGTAAGGAGTCAAATTGTACTTCCCATTTAGTTTATTACTTTACCCTAAGTCATATGCACCTTCGTGACCGTGAAAATTTTGACTAAGGATTCTTTAACTCTAACTCTTATACCTTATTTATTTTTTTATTTTTATTTTTAGTGGTATTATTTCTTAATTCTATTAAGCTTTTTAATTTGCCCATGTAACGAGCCTTTAATCGGTGACTCTCAAACCAAATGGTCTTAGGGCACCGGGTGAGAAAACACCCCAAGGACTTAAGGACTCAAGCAAATAAGGGCACAAAACTAAGGATTTTATTATGTGAACCACTTTTAGGCGTGAATACTTATACTTTATGAGGCACAAATACCCAGCTTAATCAGAGAATTTTTAAAGATATATATATATTTCTTTTTTTTTTCAAACTTATCTAATCATCTTTTGTATAAATACCAAGGCTTGCTTAGGTCAAAGCACCTAGCTAATCGATAATTAGATTTGTTTATTTTCATAAGTAAACATATATATATATATATATATATTATAAGGTATAAGAATCTTTGTTTTTTAACCCTAAGTGTGTAAGTGTATAAGGTGTGCATATTTCATCAAGGTAAAGATCAAGACTAAATTACTTTGACAAATTACCTTCCTAATCATAAAAACCAAACAAATAATCTTATTTTGACTAAGCATAAGAAATCCTAATTTTAATTTTCCTATTCCTTAAAATTAGCTTAATTTACAAAAAATATGTCAAAATATTATTTCTATTTTCAAAAAGTTTTTAAAGGTCAAGAAAATGTTAATTTTTCTTTTTAATAAAAGGAAAATCTAAGTTATGTTAAAACCCTCCCCCACACCTATCTCATGCATTACCCTCAATGTATGAGTTAATGCATAGATGCATGAAAAAGAAGAAAGGGAAGAAAAATATTACCGTAAGGTGGTGGTTCCGGTTTGCGTGGAGTTCGGAGGAACCCACCAGAAACCTCTCTAAGATATCCCACTAAAATGGTAAAGTCAAAAGAAAAATGAATTAATGAAAGGTTGGTCCTTACTAGGAACTTGAGTTAAAATGATGTATATATGAATGATTTTAATTAAGAATTTTACCCCATCTAATTTTCAAATTTAACAAATAATTTCGGAGTCAATTTTATCAATATCCTTGTCCCAAAATGGACTGTGAAAAGATGGAATGATTGACTTAGACTTGAAAGTACGGGTCTCAGGAAAGTAACTTAAGTCAAGTAAAGGTTCAGGAGTTGAGATTGGTTCAGGAAGTGGGTCCAAATCAAGAAGTTGAAACTCAAGTCCACATTCGTTTTCCAATAACGGAATGTGACTTAATATTGGTGATTCAAGTTCAAGAATGACAGGTGTGGGAATCAAAATTGACTCTAAAATATTACTCAAGTTGTGTAACAAAATAGGAGTCAATGTTGATTCAGGAATTTGAATTGGATCACAAATTTGAGAATCTAGGTAACATTTTTCATTGAGTTCAATTACATAAAAATTAGAACTTGCCAATTTGTCAATGAGACTTTTAAAAGTATGAAACTGGTTAAGTTTAATATGATGATCATAAAAGATTGGCGATTCAATTTTATGATGAATTGACATAGGATCCAATGTTGACTTAGAAAAAAGATTGAAATCAGGTGAAGATACTGGAGTCATTATTGAATCAGGAAGTAGAATTGAATCACCAAGTTGCGATTCAAGATCATATTCATTCTCAAGTTCAATTTCAGGAAAGGGATAACTTGCCAAAATGTCAATGTGGTTTTCAAAATTTAGAGTATGGGTAAGTTCAAATGGGTGTGCTGAAATTTAATCTTGTTTTTCAAAATAACATGATTCTTTGGCTCTAACAGAATGGTTAGCGACATCAGAAATGGTCTAAGGTGAGAATGGAGAGTTTGGACCATTATATCTATGTCATGATTATGAGCGATTTGAGCCTGAGTCATGGCTTCAAGCAGCTTTTCATAATCAATTGGTTCATCGTTTTATTGCAATTGGACTTGAAAAGATGAAGTTTTGTTTTGGAATTTGTGGTGAAATCGTGAGTCCATCAGATTTTGTGATTGTTGCTTGGACTCACGCATCCTCATTTCCAAAATTGATGGTTTTCTATTTTAAACTGGTGGAACTGAGTATGAATCTTAGACATATTGTGGAATTGGAGAGGCCTGAAATTTTCGTTCGGCCTCCTGAATGGCTTCTATACTCTTATCTAGCTCGGATTTTTCTTCAATAGGTTGGTCTAGAAAAGGAGTATAGGAAGAAAAATCGGGGAATGAATATTGTGAAAATTGTGAACAAGGTGGATAAAGAGGACAAGTTGGTTGAAAATTGGACTCGGGGGAGGTGAATCCCGATTGACTCTGTGAAGAGTTGAAATTATTTTAGAAATTATGGGCATAAGATTGGGGGTATGAGTTATATTGATTCAGATAAGAACAATCCGTCACACTAGGTTAGTTAAAGTTATGATATGCCGGATTGGTAATATCTGAAAAAGATGTCGGGTGTAATATGAATTACCATTAAAATTGAAAAATATTATTATAAGCCATATTATACAAGAATTGTCAAACACAAACAAAGAAAAGCAAACAAATAAGCAAACAAATAAAAAGAGAAAAAAATAATTTGACCTAGTTAGGGTAAACCTTAGACCTAGACGACTCCTAACTGGTTAGACTGTCCACGGGGGGTATATTGTTGAATCTGACCACAAGTTAATCGACCAGGTAGGTGCAAGATTAGTGAGAGGTATCCGTTCTTGAAGCAATGGGCCTAATTATGCCAAACCATCAGCCTTCGGGGTTTCGCCCCTCAATCCCCAACCTTAGATACCGATTTGGTAAAAGTCAAATTCAAATCAACTTCCCCCTTAGGTCAGTCTCCTATTTGAGTCCGCGATGTCCCTAAGGCCAATGTCTACTGAGTTTTAGTTAGGCTTGGGTTAGTGAGTGAGGAGATTGTTTGTGGGCTAAAGGAGGGTAATGACTTTCCCTCCTTATCTTGTTTATAGGACAAACCCTTAAATCAATTTAGTGTAGTGTACAAGTATATAGAAAAAAGTAACATTCAAGCAATATTTCATACAAGAATGAACCTTATACTAAATATTATGCACATATACCTTTGCTCCCGTACTCTTCAACAGTAGATAAAAAATGTAATTAAATAGACACGTGCCTAAATGCAAAGTTTAAATCATTTTTAGCATTTACAATCAATTTTTTACTGTTGTGTTAGAAATGTATATACAGTGAGTCAAATAAGGAAATAAATGCTACAGATATTAAACTATATAATTCAGCCAACCTGCAGAAAATACAGGTTAGTAGTTCACTCAGATTGCCACATGAATGTAGCAAATCTGAGGGCTTCTGGGCTCTGCTTTCTTGAGTAGAGTTCAGGGCCACTTATATGTCTACTGCAGCAAAAATTTCTTGTTTGTTAAATCTGCACACCAAGAATAAAGAAGAAAGTTAACCAAAAATGTAAACTAAAAAGAGAATTACTTACCGTCCCTCTCCGGCAACGGTGCCAAAATTTGATTGGGGTTTTTATCTGCACACAAAAATACAGAATTTTAGAACTTAAGAATAGTATGTGCAAGTACTCAATTCTACCGCAATAGCAAGTGATTATGCGGGTCGTGATCCACAAGGAGGGACTAGCGATGGAAGCTTTTTAGTAAGTTCTCTTTTATGCTACAAAGAATGGTTAAAGTTTTTCTTTTGTTCTTTAAAAAGAAAAGAAAAATTAGGTTAAAGTGAGTTAGGAAGAAAGTGGTAGATAGAGAAGGTTGAGAAAATGAAAGTGGATGCGTACAAAGAAGTTGAAAAAGAGTGAAAGAGATTTGAAAGATTGTGGTGTTAGTAATTTACACTAAAATTAAAAGAAAAGAAAACTAAAACCTAAAAAAGTTACTTACCTCTTCAGCGCCTGCTTACCTTTGACCCGTATTGACAATGTACCTTTACTTGAAGGCGAGCGAAGTATGACAAATAAGATCTTGGCCATTCCCGTATTACACTATGAATTGAAGGGGTAAGTTACACTGTCATAGAAATAGATATCCATCACCATAAGCCATCAACGGCACTTGCAAGGGCAAGGCAACTTCGAGGCTGTCGATTTCATTGGATCCATAAACACAGAAGAAGGAAGTAAACAGGAACAAAATTAATGAAGAAAAAATTCGATTCGATTCAAATAACAATGAAAGAAAACATAACTTACACTGGTGTCACTTTCAGTACAAGCTTGCTCTCATTCCTCCATGAAAATATCCTCTCCTCTCAGTTACATAAAGAAAATAAATATTACATGAAAGAAAATAAAAAAACTTAAGTTATAAACTACAAATTAGCCTAAATTCTACTTTTTACTTTGTCGTCCCTTTACCTTTGAGACTGTAGGTATTTATAGGAGAAATAGAGAGGGTAGAGGAGTATGAAGATAGGGGAAGCTAGTTATTTCTGAATTTGAATCCTCTCTTTATCTCCAAACTTGATTTGATGTGGATATTCAGTTCTGATCTGTAGCTTGTTGGCGTGTTGATTGCTGAATATAGCTTAACAAATAACAGAATTAAAGATAGTGATCAACTTAATAGTTGTAGCCCTTTAGTCTTCTTTCTAGATAATATTGAATCATCTGATTTGAGTTTCAGTAGCGAAAGTTACGATTCAAATATTAAAATATATCCAGTCAGAATCTGAGTCAAAATTGCTTCATCTCATCCGTTGATCTTTTCTGTATCCATTTATCCTTTGGATCTTGAGTTTGGACTCTGTATTGACGTTATCCTTAGTTGATCTTTAGTTTTAACTACTTGATTCACCAAAAACTAAATTTATCCAACTGAATTTGGGATCATCCTCTTCTAACTAAATAGATCTAGTAAATCTGAATTTAAATTATATTTATTTGATTTTATTCTTTCTCCTCATGATTATCTTCTGCAAAATAGACATTTAAGATAAAAAATTTAGTAGATTTATTACATGATAAATGTGAAAAGTGCAATCATGCATTACCCTCATCAATTAGTCTGACGGTGTAACAAGAATCCCGATGCGTAAATTTATGTGGCCCATGCGTATGACAATCGGCCCAAAGGAAGGTTGTCATTATGGCAGGGTCATTACATATATTTTATGGTCAATATAGATAACTTGAACTTTGGGACCAATCCTATAAAGGGACAGTCAGCCCAAAGGAAGGTTGTTCTCTTATATAAGACCTAAACTTTAGGGTATCTATATTAGACCAGTGCAATGTTGGCATATAGAGACACAACTTGTTCTGAAATTTTGGCCGGCTGTTCTATCGCTTAAACTAGTTGTATTGTCTGAAATTCATTTTTATAGCTATTACAGTAGAATTTTATTAAATGCAATGTTTATGTTAAGATTGCCTTCCTTAATGGTAGAATTAGGAAGAAATCTGCATGTTACAACCAAAAAGTTTTAAAGTTAATGTTTCGTAATATTTGGTTTGCAAATAAAGAAAACTATTTATGGTCTAAAGCAAGCATCGCATCAATGGTATTTGAAATTTGATCAAGTAATATCCGATTTTGATTTTAGGGAGATTATAGATGATCAATGCATTTACCATAAATTTAAAGCGAGTGGATTTATATTTCTTGTGGTATATGTGGATGACATTTTCCTAGCAAGTAACGATATGATTTTTTTTACTTGAGACCAAGAGTTTTCTTAAAGAACTTTGAGATGAAAGATCTTGGAGAAACTTCTTTTGTGATAGACATCCAGATTCAATGACACATTAAATATTAAGTTTATCATAAAAAGCCTATATCGATAAGGTGCTAGATAAATGTGACATGAAGAATTGCTCTAGGGGAGATAAGTTGAATCTACTCCAATGTCTCAAGAACGACCTACAGAAAGAGCAAATGAAAGACATTCTATATGCATCGACAATTGAAAGTCTGATGTATGCTCAAGTTTGAACCCGTCCAGACATAGTATATACTATTGAGAAACTTGGCAGATACTTGATCAATTCTGGAATTGATCACTGGAAGACTACCAAGAAGGTAATACAATATCTACAGAAGACTATATGAAATCTGATCAGTTGCAGCTAATCGGATACACAGATTCAGTTTATTCTGAATGTATCGACAATAAGAAGTCCACTTCAAGTTATATTTTTTTTAATTATAGGAAGATGGCGGATTTAGTAGAGAGGCCATTACAATTACACTATGATAATAAGAGGTATAGAGCTCTACTGTAATAGTGACAAGAGTTCAGCAAAGTCGAAGCATATAGATATTAAGTTTCTTATCATCAATGATAAAGTTCAGAATCACATTGTGTCTATTGATAATATTAGTACTATTCTTAACATTACAGATCCATCATTAAAGGACTTCCACTTAAAGTGTTCTTGGAGCATGTTGCTCATATGGAGATGGCTAGTCATAATGATATTCTAATTTAGCGAGAGTGGATAATTTTATATAACAGACATTATTTCTAAGTGCACTTTATGTATATTTGTTGATTCCGATAATAAAGTAATATCTATTTTTTTAAATTTCTTTTGATTTTAATTTGCACATTTGAGTTTATTAGCAGTTGGACTCATTGGAGCCATAAAGTTAGACTTGTTGGAGCCATAAAATGGAAATCAGTTAGAATTGTACCTTATTTGATCAGAGAAAATTTCCATGCCACACATCCACATTTGATTTATGTCGTTAAGTATTCTGAAACTTATGATGTGGAAGGTCTTACCTCGATTATACAGAAGGTAACGATCGCCATGTTCGGTGGCAGGACACTTAATGGACCAGATTGTTTCAAAAACATGGTTTGTTGGTGGTTAAACTTTTGACGTCATAAAGTTATGCATTATATCTATTCAATATAACTTGCTTGGCCCAAGTGGGAGATTGTTAGACTTATTATGTTTTAAAGTCTAATTTAATTTAGGCCTAATGAAGTCAATTGGATATTTGCACCCGCCTACTTAAACCTATGTTGTTTGACCCAATTAAGAATTGAGCAAACTTAAATGGTTTGAGTTTAGACACGTTTTTAATTACACTTAGTCATGAGTGTATTTAAATTAAAATGTGGGACTCATCTACACGTATGGAACTCGTGTTATAAATCAAGAGCCTAGATTTATGATGAGTTGAACTAGGTTCCTTTATATATATATATATATAAATATATATATATATATATATATATATATATATATATATATATGGGGTTACTGTACCTCAGCCGACGGCTGAGAGAGTTTCTCAGTCGGTGGTGACGTGGCTGAATATATGCCACATATCGGTCGCAAAGTGTAGGCGCGAAAAAAATCAAAAAAATCCCGCCAAAGAATCATGAATCAAATTGACAAAATACACCTTTTTTTACTTCTAAACTAGCATAAACTCATCCACAAACAAAATTTACCTAAAGAATTTTCAGTTGAATATATCTACAGTTATAAAATTCCTAATTCTATAACATCGAAAATATAATAGAAAAATTTTGGATCAAGATAATGTGAAATAAACAGCAGCATTGAAAAGCAAAAAACTTGTTTGAAATATAAAAAAACATGATATCCACTCCGACGACAGACGCTGTCTTTTTTCACATGCCTTATGTAACAGAATTCTGACCGTTTTACAAATTCCGCGATCATAGTCACAGTCATAGTATAATAAAACTTTTGAACACTACGACCATGGTTGCAGTGTTCATATAATATAACTTTCAATTTTATATGACGACAGCGACACTAGTCGCAGTCATAGTATAATAAAACTTTCTATCACTGTGACC